>KL647292.1:218282-311757 GCA_000727475.1 Sarcocystis neurona
ACTATATATATATATATATATATATATATGTATATATATATATATATACATGCATTCTCAGTGCGTAAATCATTCTGTACAGCGCAAACATTCTGCGTCAGACGCAGAGACGTACATATACAAAAATACAAATATTTATATGTATACATATATATATATACATATTTTTATACAAAATCTATGGCGTGTACACAGGATAGCAACAAACAAGGACTCACCCTCGTACGCGTAGACAGACGCAAATGTATCCAGCAAACGTAGACATCCTTCAACAAACAAGGACTCACCCTCGTACGCGTAGACAGACGCAAATGTATCCAGCAAACGTAAACATCCTTCAAACCTCAGACTATACATACGTGTACAAATGTGCGCATACACCTATCAATCTCTCTCCCGCCTTATATATATATACCTGTCAATCTCTTTCCCGCTTAACACACATACACACACAAGTACTACTCTGTCTAATCATTCTTTGTGCAGACGAATGGAGGAACTTCTTTTCTGTGCGCCTCTTTTCTAAGGACCTTTTACGCTTGCTTGAAAGACGCACGCAATTTTTTCAATCAAACGTACAGAGACACACAAACACATATACATGTGCAGACCCAGAGACACACCCGCAGAGAGACACAGAATTTCGAGGAACCCAACCCGCCTGCATTGTCCTCACTACACGAGAAGCCCAGCGTCGGCGACCAGCCATAGTCAGCGCAGCAAATAGGAAAACATGTGTTGCGGAGATAGGAGGAAGGGAAGCGTGCCCCAGGCCGGGGCCAGCAGAACCCTGCGCCGGCCGGCCGACGGCGACGGACCACCAGCAGCAGTGCACAAGAAACTACGAGAAAACTGCCCTCCGAAGGCCTTCCCACTTAGACAGCACCCCAAGTAAGTTTGCAAACCCGGCTCTACGTGTCCTGAGCACGTAAGTAAAAGGGAAGATTCACCGCTGTCCCAAAAAAAGGACCGTACATATGTTCCTGAACATCTCCAACAGAGAAAGTATACCTTTGCCATGGGATCTAGGAAGACAGTCGGAGCGAAGCGATAGTCCGTCACAGTCCCCCGCGCACACCAAACGCATACGCAATAATGCGACAATCCACGCGCTTGCATCTCTCTGCAGCCTGGCCCACCCTGTGTTGCACCACACCCATCGCTGACCTGGCAACGCTTTTCTCACGCAGAAAATCACGAGTCAAGCCCGCTCTGCAACATCAGCTGGCATCTCCGCTACTGTGATATCCACGTCCGCCTCTACACACAGGTGCGTGAGTGACCGCACACGCGTGCAGCTCTGTGCAGCTCTGTGTATTTGTGTGTGCGTGAGTAAGTGAAGGGGGACGCGTATAACGAATGTGCGTCCGGCACCGCCAGAGCAATCAGCCATGTTCTACTCTCACGCGGCCCCGCTGAAAAGATCCACCGCATTCCACCAAAAAACCCTGCAACGGAGCCAAGAGGGGGAGGAAACCCCGCTTCGGACACTGGACACAGGAGACGCACTGAGAGACACCGAAGACGCACCAGAGACGTAAAATTCGTATGCAGGCACGCTTGTACGTCTATGTTCCCCTTCCCTCTCATGTGGAGTAGAAAATACGTACGCATATACATCGGTGTGTGCGTGTCTTGGAGTGTAGACCGCGAAGAAAAAAACGCATCTTTGGCGAATTCCATTTTAACTCACAGAGAAGACGTTTCGACCCCAAATTCCTTTTCCACGCCACACCGGACCGCCGGCACCAATACACTCGGCCCTGTACACGTCCATATATGCCGCAGACTGTGTGTGTACACTTTGTCCAGGCACGCACGGACATATATATATATATATATATATGTACACTGGTAGATAGAGAAATGTACACATGTATATACATCTGTATATATATATATATACACTAACGTGGCCTCTCTCAGAGTGATTCTTCGGACCGTCGACTCTGCACGTCACATGTTCCTCCGTGTCAACCACTTTCCACGTTCAACCCCGCGTACCTTTGAGTCCTTTTTCATCAGACGCGATCAGATCTCCTTCCAGAATTTCACCAGGAAAGGGCTTAAAGACGAGGAGAGTAAACTCGACTTTGCACTGGGCGCTGCCCTCTCCCAGGGTTATCACGGGAGCTTCTACATGGCGCAGCGCGTGCAAAGCAATCACCAGTCCGCAGTTCGGAACCACCTGCGGCCCCGCAGTTCATTGCAAAAAGGACCGTCACACGCCCATATCCACACAGAAAAAGAAATGCAGGTAGACGCGGATACGTACATAAACACATACGTATATGCATGCTTACGTAGTACAGCCACCATGCACTCACATATATTTCTATATATATGTACACGGTTTTCTGTTGGGAAGTCGTCCGCACCGGCAGCTGCAGGAGAAGGAAAGGAATAATATAAGATCCTCCTACGGCCTTGGCAATAATCCACCTGCGTCCCCTGCATCCACGTAACCAACTGCTTTTTCGTAATTCTCTTTTTCCTCCCTTTCTCCCCAAAGTAAAATGTATCCCTACACACAGCAGTGCTGCTGCTGAACGAAACTTCAGAGACTCGTGGTGCCACCAAAATTTCTGCACGAATAATTGCAGCACATTTGGCCTTACGTACATATATGTATATATATGTATATGCCTACATAAATATATACGAATACATTCATTGCTGTCCCTAGCGAAACGTGCAACTGGAGAAGTCAACGCAGTCTCCGCAAGCTGGAAGATTTCTTTCTGCACACAAAGTTTATAATATACACACGCATGCAATGATCGCGATCCCCCGACGCAAGAGACGACTTTTCACACAAACGCCTTATTGTATCTACAAAAGTGACAAACACCTACATACGTACACATGTATATATATATATGTATACGTGTGTGGATCCATACACACATCTGTGGATATTTCCCTCTACTTTTACAGTCCACACATTCTTGTATGTATTCATGTAGTTATGCACAGACATCCATCCATAAAATTCTGTGTGCATACATTTACATATATACGAATACACGTTTGTGCAAACCCACCCCCGTCCATCGTAGTACCGGAGATCCTAGACACATACGTATACGCGTCTCTTTACGTGCTTCTACGTACACACATATCTGCCTACCTATTTCTCTCTCTCTCTGTACGAATATGACGTACGGTGGCGTGTCCACATACACACACAGACACATATATATATGCACGTTCAGAGTTTTCTCACGTGCATGAAAAATGGAGTATTCTCCAGGAGGAGTGCACACGCATGGACCTGGCATGACCCCTCCTTTTAATGGGAAGCGCTCGTGATAATAAACGCATACACATGCATACGTCGAACAAGCAAAAAGCATAAAGCAGTGCTTCAGTAAGCAAACAGAAAATGGCCGGCGCCCAGTAGCGATGCCCTCGTGCTTACCGACTAACTGGCAGCAGTACACAAATTACACATTCACATATATATACTCATGTACACGCATATATATCCCCACTTACGTAAGTATCTCTGAGTACATTAGATATTCACATATATATACATATATATATATATATTCACATATGTATAAATGTGCGCCTCCGTGAAGAGACACGTGTACGCTTATATACATATGTATATATATATATATGGATGAGCACTCAAACACACATGTGCACTTCCATACATATATAGATATATATATATATAATACCGCTCCAGGTGGTGATGTCTATATATAAACACACACTACTGACGGAGAGCGCACGGCCATCACGACGACATACTCATATGTGTACCTTGTGCCCAACTGTGCGTAAAATACGTGTCCACACCTGCGCGTCTCTGTATTCATGAGCAGATGGTTCATATAGATATCCATCCGTCTACATGGCTTATGATTCATCTCTTTGCAGATATATACATATATATATATTCGTCAACAGACAAGTAAATAATTGGCAGAGTTATTCATTCGTATATATATGTGGTACATATATGGGATAGCGTACTTTATTTATATATTTTTGTTCTAAAGCGGTGCGGAGCTGCTTTTCGTAGTTGTGAATCTGCAGCTCTTCCGGTCCGAGCAGCAGGGTATCCTCAAGGAGAGAAAGAACAAACATTCTCCTTCCTGTTCTTTGAAATTTGCTTCCGCATCGACTCGTTCTTCTCCTTCCCCTCCGCGATCTTGTCCACTACATTCTCTCGAAATGTCGACATACACTGCACAGCCTGAATTTTCCGGTGTATAGACACTGCGACACGTAACTATGGACCTTATCTTTGCATACACAGGCACTTTACATACTTCCCCATTCATATATGCCCCCCCCATTTATATATATATATTTTCCGCACACTGTCCCATGTACGACCGTGTTGTCTACACTGCATAAGCCATTTGTCGGTGTCTTGTCCAGGTATACGATTAAGAAAAAACGATACACGAGCGTATTTCATCTGTCTTGCAGCGCCCTGTGTTTATCTGCAGATGTACGCACCCCCCACATTTATGAAGAAGGATGACGCGTTGGCGAGGAGACAGAAAGGGAACATGGAAAGGGAAAACGAGGGCGCGGACACCGGGGAAAGGGCAAGGGTAGACAGAAATTGAGCGGCTCAAAAAGTTTTCACACGCAAAAGTCTTCTCCACGTCGTCCACTACAGACGGACATGTGGATACCGTTTATCCACATGTGTGTGGACTGTCCTGGCCAGAAATATATTCACACGTATAATTGTAGAAAACCGTGTGCAGGCCAAAAGTGAAGGGGGGAAGAAGTAAACCGGGGGAGACGAGGAGAATAAAAAGGCCTCTGGCACAAGAAGTTGAAACGGCGCCGGCCTCGGAGTGAAGTGCGACGCAGTAACTACCCAGCAGCACAAACTCGTACAACTGCACACGGTTGTGCGGGCGTTGAGGATCTGAGGAGGAAAAGGTGAGAAGAAAGGAAAGAAGAGAAAGTGGAGAGGGACACAAAAAGAGGAGGAAAGGAAGTGATGTGCGGTGTGAAGGAGAAGGTACACGGGCGAGGAGGAAGAAGAACGGAAACTGGGAACGGGGGGAGAGAAAATGACGAGCCGGGGAAAAGGACGGGCAGGGGGGAGCAGCGAAGGCGGAGACGCGAGAACGGAAGAGAAAAAGAAGAGAGAGAGAGACAGGAATGGAGAGAAGAAGAAATTGTAGCACCGCACGGGAAGAAAAGGCCGCGGCTACCGTCTTCCTGCAGCACTGTCCAACCGTAGCAACTACGTAACAGTACAGCCGTCCACGCGTTACATTTTCCACTAACTTAATGTATTTCTCGCGGCATGAATTTTTCGCTGTAGAAAGAGGGAGCAAAAAAGCGAAAAATCTCCTCCGTGTATGACCCCGGACTGGCACGATAATTGCTCGCGTCTATGCGTAGAACTACAAATACATGTAAGGAAAGAGACGTTCCTTCAATGTTTGCGTACAAAATGTTATGTTTGTATACATGTGTACGTGTAAACTGACAAAATGCATCACGAGAGACATACGTTTGACAATCAGACTGAAGTTTCACGGTGCAGCCAGGGATGGTTTTCATCGCCGTGTGCGTACAGTCACTCTACTGCTTCGCTGCGGATAGTGCGACTGTTTTTTCTGCGTCAGAGTGGGGCTTGACAGAAAGAAAGTCTTCCCACTGCACGCCGGTATAGCAGTAAGGACGCCTTCTCTTCTTTTTGAAAGGCAAATCCTCCCAGGAAACACTCATCGATACGTAGGTGAGCTGAACCCAGCAATAAGGCGCCGCGCAGTTAGGTACTCAATGTGCATCCAGACTTCTATGTAGCCGCCTTGTATGGCTAATTCTCCTTTGATTTGTCGGCAGAATATATACGTATGTATGTTGAATACGCGTGCGAATAAAAGGAAGCCCGCAGCATCTCTAGAGGGAAACGGACGAATCCCGCTTGTACCAAAACCAAGGAGATACATTTTCAATTGATGCAGAGTCACACAGGTGGTGGAAAAAGTATATGTATATATACTAGTCACATAGACATTTGTTCCGTATATACATGCAGTTAAAACATGCATTCACGCACGTACGTGCAGCCCACGAGCTACACCCGAAGGTGACACCGGTGCATGCGGCCGGTGTATACATGCATTGCGATATATATATATATATATATACGTGAACACACGTGTGAGAACGCATATACCACCGTGTTTGTGTCTATTTTTCTGTAGAGAGAGTTGTGAGGGTGAAAGTTTAAACAGTGCATCCTAGCCAGGAAGATGAGGCTGGGCGTGTAGGGCATATTTTTCTGTAGACACACGCGCGCACGGACGCCTTCGTAGACATGTGTGCAAACGTTCGAGAAGACAGAATTCTATACAGGAGTATGTGAAACATGTATTTCCGTGTTTAAATAGATATACGTACATACTGACCCATTGTTCATCTTTTAGCGAGAGAGACGAACAGACTCGCTCTCGCTATATCAAGAGCGAGGACAGACAGCGCAGAGATCAGGATATCGTGTAGGAAGTCACTCTCAGGCTTATCACATAACTTGTTCCACACCTTACCTGATACCTCGAAAGTTGTAGGCATGTTCTCCCGGAAACTCATTTGCCCTTTGCATTTCTGTCCGTAGAACGGAGTCTCTGCAGATTTTTAGCCCTCAGATTCGGACCAGGAGAGGTGCGTGCGGAATTGTACTACTCCTTTTAGCTGTGTCTGCATCCTGGCCACTTCGTGTAACAGAAATTTGTGCATACGCCCTGTACTTCCTCTTTAAAACGCGCTTATATTATTGAATGCATATATATATGTATATATACATATTTACATACATACACACACAGGTATATCTACGTGTATACGATCATGTACGAGTGTGTATATATATGTTTATATAAATATGTGTGTACACGTAAGTACGCGTATACATAGATATATCTATACATATACATACAGGTATGTATCTACATGTATGCGTATGTATAGATATATATTATACTGAATATTCATATATATAGGTATATATTTAATTTTATATGTGCTTACTCCGCTTCTGACGTCTCGACCGTACTTGTGTGTATAGCTTAACATGCGGTCTAATTCAGGCATATGTTTGTAAATACGCAGCTGCTAGCCGTAGGTGCCTTGTGGTCTACTCCAGTGCCAGTTACGGTCAGTGATGATTGGGGGACAGTGTGCCTCTAGGTTTTCCCCAGAGAGTTGTAATTCCATGTGCGCAAATTCATTTAGTATAACCACGTTTATTACAGCCGCCTTTCTTCAAATGCCGGTTGTTTGCTGGCATGCGTCCTTATGTAGGGAGATGTATTTACAGGTCTCAAGCTTCTAATCGCCGAACAGTCTTTACAGGTTGTCTAAGTCGTAGGCGGTCAAAACAACATACTCATCTCTGCGTAAATTTACACCTGCTCAGTTTTGTCCATTACTGTAACGTCCTCCCGCTTTTAATCGTGCACCTACCCTTGATTCGCTTGATCACGTACGGTTTCGCAACTGCGTATAAATCATTCATGTCAAGCACCGGAAATATGTATTGCCAGTTGGTCAACTGGTGGCTTCTCCTATCCGATTCGCACTGGTGCAGCATCTTCTCCCATAAGGGTACTTCCATTCGAACATCCTTCACTAACATTGATAAACTTGCTGTTTTCTTTGATACAACTGTATGTGTGTATATATGTGTTGTGCAAACATGCAGTCTTTCCAGTGAAGTTGTCTTTCTCGCAGTTTATTCTTCTGCCCCCCTGGCTACGCTAGCAGTCGGACGCGTCTTGTAAGAATCTTGTAAGAACATCTGCATTGTGGACTTGCGGTTTCGACAATTGCTTGCAAACTCTTCTCCCTGAAAAAAATATATATGCAACAAAAACGCGCCAACCACATACAGGCGTGACACGCATCGTGGGTAAATGTACACGTATATAGACTTACGTTGCCGTATCCACTGCATCGCGTTACTTGTGTAGACTCGTACATATACCGACTGTAATCGTGCACACATAAACATCTACTACAGATCACATCGTCACATACACCGAGGTATCAACTTAAACGCAAATATACCTGCTCCGTACGTAAGAGGACTCGTGTATGTCCAACGCGTTGATAAAACAAAGAATTCTCTGTTTGTTACACAGTGCAGCTAGGTGGTGACAAGTTGAATATGCTGATTGTACCAGTCGCCGTTCTGTTGGACGCGCAAATATAAAACTCGCGTCATCTTGTGAACTGCATGGTTTGAATTGTAGAAGAAACCTCCCCTTGTGGCGGGCGACGGCGATGAGAGAGAGGAAGAGAAGATACAATAATAAAGAAACATGAATGGGACGGTGCCGGTAATAGGGCTTTGAGCCTGCTGAGCAGTGACAGTAACAGGATTACTGTAGTATCCAAGGACTTCGCATTCGGTAGGACGGCTAATGCACACGGCCGTCACCAAACAACGATATGCAAGAGAGGTAGGATTCTCTCTTATCGACTGACTGACAGGCTACGCGCTATAGCCGGTTTGGCCATCTCCTAGAGGGTCTGCTACAGTACACCGCACGTCACCGCTTTTCTTTCCAAGCAGCACTCTATCTAGAAGTCATGCTGCATTGTCGCTTCAGTGTCGTTGCCAACTGAAGTGAAGACCTGCTAGTCAAGAAGACCTTATTACGTTTGCCTCCACGAGTCAACGGGTAGTGTCCGGAGTTATGGATCCATTTTGAGAAACAGCTGACAAAAGGTGGTGAATCATAGTTACCAACTGATAGAAGTGTTCATCTATTGTCCCCGTGTCCCCACCAGCGGTCAATAGAGAGGGAGATGGCAGGATCTGCTGACACACACATGGCAAATGATATACCTTCAGGCGAGAGTACACAGACAAATTACGAGCAGTACGTTTTCTCTGTTTCAGTCGTGGCGGTGACGAATGTCCAGTTAAGTATCGCTTAAGTTAGAGTTGTGCTGCGTAAAGATAACTGCGAGGCGATGGGCCGGTGTTTTACGTTGTCTCCACGAATGAACATTAGCGGGAGTGTAAATGGCGTTGGGGCAGTAACCCACGTTCTCATTTTCGTATCGGGCGCACTCAGAAGAATGAAGACAATGCCGGAAGCGTTCGCAGTCACAGACTGCAGTACTCTCGTTTAGCAAGACGGTGAATAGTTTATATCTTTCCTTCACCCTATTGCCGACTATTATTGTTATTATTTAGTTGTTGTTAGAATAAGCTGTGTTCGTCAGAATGTTCACTGAATGGATAATTGGCTGCAACTACACTACTACTGTCAAATGTGTGCTGAACAGCCTACTGGATGCTACTGAAAAGGGCGACCTTTTAGGTGCTCATCGACGATTCTAGCTATTGTATGTTGTATGTTCGTAGCTGTAATTGTAGCAGGCTGTGCCCGACACCCTACGTATGCACGTGGTTATCAAACAAAATACTAGTAACAACTTTTCCAAGGGGGCGTTAGCGCCTTGCTAGAAAGCAACAACACTGACATTTTCGCAGGACAAGTTACCCTCGCACGTTCTCCCGCCAACGTGGACACAGGGACCTCTGCCTATTTCACTCAACACGTATGTATAGCTGCACGTGGTGCACAACGTGCTGTGACATTTACAACGGGACGCAGAACACCTCTGCGTGTAAGCAGGCGCCGCCGTCATGTGCTGGACAGAACTACACGACTAGATCCTGGTATTCTGTAGCTTGTGCGGGAAAGAGCTGACGCTGACTTGTGTATATAAAAACTAAATAGATGACCGCCTGCGCAAATATAGAAACATGGTTGTGACGTATGCAGATTAGGGGCTGCCGGTAATCTTGCTTGTCCACCAAAAAAAGAATCTAGATGCACATGTATGTGTGCACGCAGACAGGTTTGTGCGGCAAAGCTGAACATACGCATGTACTGTATATCAACAGACGAGAACAGTGCGCGTGTCTTTACGAAGTAGAAAGGCTTTGGAACTGCATATATAGAATTCAACGTTACTGCGTATCCTTCTCCGTGTCGCCGCCGGCTTCTGTAAATAAAAAACGGGCGAGCTAATCGTTTATACTTGTTTTCAGATCAGGGATCTGATGTGTGCTGGCCACGATAAATCACTTACCTGTCAACCGAAGCAAGTCGGAGACTGGAACCTACATTTCAAAATCGACGGCTATCAACAGGTAGTACAGCGCATTCATGTAGCGGCAGGAAGAGTCGGTCAATAAAGCAGGCTGCTACAGAACACACACACGCAGAAACGGAAAGAAGGCGAACGCCAATATGAAGTGCGTACGGGCCATTTCGCTAAAACGGTGACCCTTACAACTGCAAGGGGGAATTCCAGTAGAACAGGCGCCTACAGCCATAATTTTTAAAACACCGGTGCCGCAAAACTGTTCTTTTCAAGCACCTGTGTCAGATGCTGTATCTGACAGCAGTTGCGGCGAACGTGGGCGCCTGTCTTAGTGGAAAACACCATCTAAATCACAACCGTAATCACAAGTGGCGCAAGCAGACGATATCTACACACATAATTAACGTACTGCACAAACGGATGGTGGAAACGTCGACCAAGATTAAGCATTACGATATCCTGTGTCTATAACACAGGAGGCTGTGAACGAACTGATTAGAGTGTATGTTTAAACGCGGTAAATACAAGGCTCGTGGAGAAGCAGGCCATCGTTCAGGTGAAGGTACGACTACATTAATTGACTTGAAAAACAGTCGCGTTCAGAATGTTCAGCTTCTAGTCATAGAAATTGTTTGCAAGGGAGCTGCGTGTGAACGAAGTGACGTTGCGCAAGTGCACTTACAAATGGTAAATGCCATTGCAGAGGAGCAGGCGACGAAGTGGGAAGCAGATAACATTGGGCAGTGTTCTACATACGCATCTGACAAGAATGTTCAGCAGGTACTCTTGCAAATAACTAGTTCACAGAGTCTTCTAACTTAAAAACTGGTAAGCCAACATACGCGCTGGAAGCAAGAAGAGTAAAGCCGTCGTCGCACAGAAACCAAACGCTAAATACGTCTCCTTTCAATACATGAGAAGGTATCCCGCCAGAAAGACCACACCCATTTTCAATACAGCTAATATTATATGAAGCTTGTGAGACAGCCTTTTAGATAAGTCTTCGCAGGACTGCGTAGTGGATCTGGTGATGGCACCGTGTCAGCACACACACACTATGTGGAACGTGAAGGAGACAGAGAGCATTGTTGAGTTATGAAGTGGAACTTCTCCAGACGCAGCGGCCAAACTCATAAATTGGGAAATGAGAGGGACGTTGCCCTGCATATGCATTCACTCTTAACTGTGAAGGCAGTGATAATTGGCGACTACACATACAGACCACAATGAGAATGTCTGTTGTGTCCCCCAATGTACGTTACACAAGCCGATGAAACAAAGCCCCACTGCCCTCAACGAATTGTCCCCCAATATGCCTCACAGAAGCTGATAAAACAAAAACCCATCCCCGTGAACGTATATCTGCTGCACCGATATAACTTCGGACGTGCCAGCCGACACGTACGATAGGGAGCATACGTATTCATTTATTTTTGCATGTGGCGGCGTGCAGACATACATGACTATGTGTGCGCAGCGCTGACATAGATCCTGCTTCGACACGGGTATATAATACCTATATGCCTATCCAGTACATGCCCTAAACGAATATCTGCTGCATCTGTTCATCTTTCAACGTGTCAGCCTGTACGGACACGTACGACAGTAAGGACAGGTATTTATTCATTTGTGCCTATGGTGGCTCGCAGACAAACACGACTACGTGTGTGCAACTTTGATATAGAACCTGCTTCCATGCGAGTACTTAACACCTATGTGTCTATGCATCATACAAACTACATACCTATATATATATATATATATGTTGTCCATGTGAACACTGTGTGTTTACATTTCCTGTCGCTAGTGTACCCGCACAGACGTAGTTGAATGTGAGTTATACAATGTCGGATATGTCAGTTGGGAGCTGATTACGGCAAAGCTCGAAGCAAGTGAGAAATCTCCAGATTCCCTGATCTCTGCTTCTTCGACCTCGGCGGTCTTTCTTACATCGTCGTCTTTCCATATTTTCACTCACAATAATGGATCCCGTACTTCACCGCATGGGATACCTCGTTATTTCATCACGGGAGATGAAGAAAGTGAAGAAGAAATGCAAGCAAAGCTGTTGCCGTAGGTGCTGTGCGGCCAGCGGTGAAGTGCAGCGTTTTTGACATTTATGAGTGCCGCAGATGCTGTTGCAGTCCCTTAAACGGCGAGTTTCTTTGCTGCAGCTACGCCGGTGCAGCAGGCGCTTAGGCATAGCAGCTGTTGTATTTGGATTGATTTGTTTAGAAACGGATGTACTTGTAAGTGTCTTTCAGGCAATTGTAACAACAGCAGAAAGCAGCGGCAGAACAAAGAAGCAGCAGCTGCCGTGTAACGGGCCTTCGCGAAGCATGACCGCGAAACAGCTTTTCCCAAATTTTGCACACCGCAAAATTCTTGATACACGCGGAGCGCGCGGACAGATAATCCATCCACATACCTACACACGTGTGTGTACGTACACATGGAAGTACACACACGTATACATATGTGTATACAGATGTAAACTTATACATATATAGATAAATAGATTCAGAAGGCTGGATGTGTGCGCGTACGTGTCCATACCTTTTATGTAGTACTGTACACATACGGAACTGCCGTTGTCGTAAAAAACAGCTGTCTGACAAACTTTAATATGTGACGGCTGCTTCTTTGGTCGCGAGCGTTTGACTCTGCGAAACGACGTGTGGTACGAAGAAAGAGCTGGGACCTGGGCGTCGGCAAAGTCACATTCTCTTCAATGAAAATAAAAGGGCCGCAGGCGATGCCTTGGCGACGCGAATCGTAACGCTTCTTTTTCTGCGTGGGTCTCCTCAAAGTCTAGCACTCAAAAATGCTTCTGTATAAGCGACCCCTCCGTATTGCTACGGACGGACATGCGCGCGCTTTATAGAGATCCACACGTCTACATCAACATAGATGCAGGTACACATGGACACACGTACACACATATGCACACGTGTCACGTACACAGCGGTACAACACACATACGTACTTTTGTACGTATGTGCGTATGTACGTATAGAGACCGAGTGAGAGGACACACCACTTCTACATACGGGCCACTTCTACACACTGCTTCAAGGTGAGGATCTTCTGCGAACAACGTAAATCTTCGGTGTTTATTTCATACGCGAATCACGCGCGTACCTGTCTGTCTAGGCGCAAAAGTGTCTCCACAACCGTATACGAGACGGGTGTATATATATATATATATATACATAAGTATATCTTTATACAAACACACGTACAAACACACTTGTAGCCAATGTATTTTGGTACACGCAGGTAAAGACTTGTGCACCTGTGTATCTGACTACATTCATATCTATACACAAAGGATAAAAATACTTCCGTAGTGTTTCAGCGCCGCGTCCCGCAGTCCTCCACATAACAAACGCGAGTGTCAAAAAGTGTCGTATCTGCGCCGTTTGTTCCACTTTTCCCGACGACTGCATTCCTCCTTCTCTTCTTCAGAGGTTGTGTCTGGACTTCATCGTCACCCGACACAACGCCCTTCTCTCTCTAACCTCTATCCTAGAAACGTGTCAAACAAATGCTGTCTGGTTATACATCTCATATGTATGATGGTGCACATGTACATACATATATATACATATACATATATATATTATATATATATATATGTAGATCTGTTTGTGTGATATATATATATACACACATACGTATATTCATGTGTGTGTACGTAGGTCTGCACGTATGATACATTACATATATATGTATATATGTATGTACGTGTGCCTGACACATACACGCGAATGTATGCACACTTTACGATGTAGGAGGGAGTGTGCAGTATAAGTGTATCAATATGTACACAGATATACATACAAATACACGGTGACGGGTATAGATACATATTTATGTATGTAGACTTGCATATATCTATATGTATGTATATACGCACTCATGTGGAGAGGGAAAGACAGAAAAACGCAATTTTCTACACGAAGAACAACATTTGATTGTCAAACGCTCTCCACAACGTCTGTTGTATACTCTTCTCTGTACGTCCATACCACTGCGCAGCAAGAGTGTCTTCATACTCTGCAGGGGAGGGTGCATATATGCACACGCAAATCTATAAGTTCAGCAGACATATGTATATCCCTGAGCGTATGGAGAGACAGAGAAGCATATACAGATATTCACACTTCTTCGTCATTGTGCGCGGCTCTGCTGCGCCACTTCCTTTTGCTGCTCCTTTATTCTTTTCTCCTCCTTTTCCTCCTCCTCTTCGGTTCCTGCTGCTGCTGCTGCAGAAAACCACTGCCGCTGAAAACTGAGCGCCGAGTGCTGTTGCTGAGGCTCTGTTTCACGCGTTCTGCTGCTGTGACTTCTCCACTCCGCTGCTGCTATAGAAGACTACACGGCAGCCGTGTGGATCCTGCTGGTACCGCAGCCGTCTCTCCTGCTGCTACCGCAGCCGTCTCTCTCCTGCTGCTACCGCAGCCGTCTCTCATGCTGCTGCTGTTACTGCCGGGGGTTGTCTTTTTTTGCTGCTGCAGCCCCGTGTCTCGTCCTGCTGCTGCGGCTGGCGCTCCTGCTTCTGTTGTCGCGTGTCTTTTCCTGCTGCCGCAGCACCGGCCGAGACCTGCGCTGCTGCCGCTGCTGCTGCTAAGACGGTGGCGACTCACAGAGCGTTTCGGGCAGCACGCAGAGCGTTTCCTCGGCTCCTGGTTCAGCCAAAACGCAGCAGCACCTGTTTGTGAGCTGCCCGCTGCTGTCGAGCATGTGCTCCTGCTACTGCTGATGTTCTCTCACCCGTCTCCTCTTCTCTTCCTCCTCTGCCCCCCCCTGCTTCTGTCCCTCCCCCTGGCTTGCTGATGCTGTGGACAAGTCTGCAGCCGCAGAAGCTGCAGGTGCTGCGGGAAGCGCTATTCAACTGCGCGCACGCGATGCATGCAATCTTCTGCTGCTGCTGTTCTGAACAAAAAAACAGGAGAAGAATCAGTTACAGAAAAGAAACATCTCGCCTTGCAACCTAACTGCCACCGATGCACGGCATCTCGTGCTGCTGATCTATCGAAAAAAGTTGTCGAACTCATGTGGACCCTTCTCCTCTCCTCGGTTTTCCTGTGCCTCGTCACGCCTGTTCTCAGCAGTGTATCCTTCATGCGATGTTGTCCACTCACATACATACCTACCCGTGTGGGTGCTGTCCAAGTCCGACACACACATACATGTACGTATATAGGTACATGCAGACCTACATGCATACACACAAATATTCACATACATACGTGTACCTTTATGGCTCTCTCTCTCTCTAGAAATACCTACATTGTACGTATATATATGTATACGTACGTACTTGTAGAGCGCCCCTTAAAACATACATGCACATATATACATACATATATATTACCTCCACGCATAGCCATATATACACATAGAATTCTACAGCACTCCCTCTCTCTGTGTCTCGCTACATATATACATATGTATCTCTGCATATTCTCTCCCGGTCCACGTCTATACGGATCCAAATCCGCGTGTATATATATATATATTATATCTGCCTTGCTCTCTCTCAATATATATATACATATGTATACATATATGCATAAATGTTCTAGCTCTCTCCCTGTGAATGCACATGTACATATACATAATACTCTAGCTCTCTCCGTGTATGTATATGTATATACGTATACTCACATACGTAAACAGTCTAGCTCTCTTCCTGTACATATCCACACGTAGACATACCTGTGCAGCTCTTTCCTCTTCCCTCTCTCTTTCACAGCCATATACATATATCCGTAGCTCCACATATACAAGCGTCTACATGGCCGTCGAAGGTCTTACTGACAACCTTCCCTAGCCCCACAACACATTCATCAACTGAATTACCTGCAGTACTAGAAGACGAGGCGATCCAGCAATTATTTTCCTCGCGTTTGACGGATTGCTGGTGCTCCGCTGCGTTCCGCTGGGGAAGAGACGGAAAGGCAGCATTTGATGTGAGAGAGAAGTGAGCAGCCGCTGCTGCTGGCTGTCGCCCGCTGCTGTGCTGCTGCTGCTGTTCATGCTGTCGGTGCTGCTGTTGTGGCAGCTGTTGCTGGCGATTCTGCTGGTGCTGCTGCTGTTGCTGCTGCTGCGCCAGTACCTGAGAAGCTGGACGCGCAGGCAGTGCAGGAAAGTCTGCCGCTGCAACAGCAAACGTCCGTCCGCACGGTTTTCTGCTGCATGCAGTTGCCCTGCAGACGGAGGAGAAAAGGAAAAATTGGAGGCAGCATTGGCAATAAAAAGCAGACGAAACAGCTGCACTAGCAACACTACAGCAGCACCGGCGGCAGCAACAGCGGCACTCTCAGCAGCAGCAACAGGAGCAGCAGCAACAGGAGCAGCAGCAGCAGGTGCAGCAGCAGCAGGCTCAGCAGCAGTAGAAGGAGCAGCAGCAGGAGCACGAGGAGCAGGAGCAGCAGCAGCAGAAAGAGCAGCAGCAGGAGGAACAGTGGAAATACAGCAGCGGCATCAGCAGCGGAAGGACTTGAAGCAGCCCAGCAGCAGAGGTGGAGACGAGCTTCCACAGGGCGCGTGCTATTCTTTCAGTCTCCTTCTTATTATGAACCGGCAGCCTCCTCGCCTCAACTCTTTCAGCGCTGCTGCTGCTGTCTCTAGCGCAGAGAGTAAACATACCCGCAACAGAAACCCGAGTCACACATGGATCTACACAATTATACGTCGTTACAGCTGCTGAGTCTAGGGAGCTGAACATATATAGATTTCTTGCCAATATACGTAGAGAAGACACAACTTGATCTACATATATACATATATATGTGTATATATATGTATGTGAAGATGTTGAAGAAATGAATATATGTAGGAACATACATGTTTACATACAAATATAGCAAGTACACATATGTGTACATGTATGTATGTGTAAAAGTGTGTATAAGTAGGAACGTGAGTGTTTACATAGAAGTAGAAAATACACAGAGATAGAATGAAATATGTATGTATAGCTAGATTTGTGTGTATACCTGTAGACGTATGCAGCTACGTATACTTCTTTGTACAGATGTACTGGTACGTATAACTGTATAGAAAAATATACGGACGCTGCTGCTTAAGACGTGGCGTGTGTCTTCTTTGCCTTCGAAGGGCAGACAGGTGCAAATGCGCCTGTCTCCGCAGCAACTTCTCCTGCGCTGCCGCATGCACTCGGGAGATTTCTGCTGCAGGAGACGGGACGGAAAAGAACAGCACGGAGGACAGCAGACGCACACAGAAGAAGAGTTTATCGAAGCAGCGTGGCAGCTGCACGGGAGAGGAGGCAGACACGCATGCACACAGAGACGCAAGGAGGAGACGAGACGCGCCCAAAGTGAGACACAAACCAGACAGGGAGGTGAGGTTCACCGGATACGTACAACGAGACAGGTACGCGAAACGCATGCAGGCGAGAGCAGAGACGGAAGACGAACAGCCCCCGCAACTCAGCAAGGAAGAGAGACACGAGGGAGTGCCGCAGCTGGCGGAACTACACGAGAGAAGGGGGGGGGAAGGATGCAGGGAGACGGGCACACGCAGAAAAGACACGGAGAGACGGGGACTGCGCCACACGGACGGTCCCGCGCACACGCACAGGCAGCACACACCACAACAACAAAGACGCACACACACACACACACACACTTCACCAGGACGTGTAGAAGAACGTGTGTCTACCTGCGGAGAAGACGTGGCTGATGGCCACACACACCAGACAGTTCGTTTGAAGCACTTGCATGTAGAGAGGACTCTGCAGCGAGACGCACACAGAATCGGAGAGAGAAACGCTCTCGGAGACACCACCTACCACGACTCCGCACTGGTCGCTGCTGTCTCTGCCGAGGCTGGTCTCCCTCCTGCTGCCGCTGCTGCCCGTCCACCCCCACGCGGCGGCGCAGCTGCTGCAAAAGCAGGTCCTTCTCCTCCTCCTCCTCCTCTTCGGCTGCTGCTGCTGCTGCTCGTGCCGGCACCGGAAGCAGCGACACTGCTGTGCGCTGCTGCCGTAAGGGACGGAAACTGCTCCTGTCTCTCTGCGAAAGAACAGCAGGCGGCACACAGCTTCCACCGCTATACTATCCAGCAGACTCGTAGCAGTTACACAAATAACGGGGGAAGCATATCATACATACGTACGTACACAAGCGAATACATACATATATAGAGAGAGAGAAGAGAAACACAGAGAGAGACAGGAAGAAACGTGCATACACACACACACGCGCAGACGCACACAAGCTCCATCGCCGCCACGTGTCAACAGATTTCTAGGGGTTCACGGAAGAATGCGTATGAATACCAAATACGTACGTACACAAATATGTGGGTACATATGTATATATGGAGAGACAGACAGAGAGAGAGAAAAGCGCACAGATATAGAAAGACAGAGAGAAGTGCATGTACACAAATATCGATAGGAAGATACGTACACAGAGACATCGAACGAGACATCGGCAGGGACAATTATATATATATATATATAAATAGGAGGATATGTGCGAATGTAGAGCCACCCGTATACACACACATATGTGGAGATACACCTGCTAACAACGGTAGACACGCGGGTACCCCCGCGCAACGCCAAACAACTGTCCCCACGTAAAAGCCGCTGCAGCAGAGAAGACGGGTGTAGGGCGTGGTGCAAACCGCCCTATACATATATACATAGACGAGACAGACGCGGGAGACATCTGATGTGCATCTCTATACAGAGACAGGAAGAGCAGGACACACGGAGAGAAAGACAAGCGAAAAGAGAAGAACGGTAAGATAGACACAGACCGAAGAAGCGGGAAGAAAAAAAAGAAGCGGGAAGAATAGTATCAGATGATAAAGAGGGAAAAGTGGTTCTACAAGCAAGACTTGCAAGCAGAGAGAGAGAGACGTCACGCACGCATATGACAGCGATAGCTACCCACCTGCCGCTCACGCACATATATATATATATATATATATATGTATATAAGTATAGAGACATATGTACATATACCTATAAGTATAGACGTGTAGAATAAATAAAATTCCACAGAGATATACATCCATGCGCACTACTGCCTGTCTAGTGGATGAGGAGAGGGCGAACGTAAAATGATATGTGCAACGGCACAAGAAGAGGGAAACAGAGATCTGCAGGGACATCCGTAGAGTGTGTACAAATCCCCATGGATAAGCATCGAAGGAAGCACCAAGAAGAGAGCGCCACGGGCTGCTCCGCCCAGCAGCAGCAACCGCAGCAGCTGCAGCATCGCGAAATCTTTTGCTGCGGCGGCAAAAGCAGCAAAAGCAACAGCAACTGCAGCAGCGGAAAACGCTGCCTCTACCTTTTTTTGTCCTTCTCTTTCTCGTCAGGTAGAGCGCTTATGCCAGCAGTACCAGCAAGCTGGACGTGTAGGGTGCGACAGCAGCACAACGACCAGCGGCAGCAGCGGCAGCAGCAGCGGCAGTAGCAGCCAAACTGGTAATCGGAGCAGCAGCAGCAGCCAGTCGCGGCAGCGGCACCAACAGTAGCAGCAACAGCGGAAGCAGCAACAGCGGAAGCAGCAACAGCGGAAGCAGCAACAGCGGAAGCAGCAACAGCGGAAGCAGCAAAAGCGGAAGCAGCAACAGCGGAAGCAGCAACAGCGGAAGCAGCAACAGCGGAAGTTCCAGCGTTGAGCCGCGCGAGCCGTAGAAGACGCCACTCATAGTCCACAGCAGCAGCAGAGAGAGGATGCATCTACAGCAGCAGCATCAGCAGCACATGAAATAGACTGCCGTGGTTCGTAGCAGCACGAGCAGTGAGTGAAGTGGGGCAGAAAAACCAGGAGCAGCTGCCCAAGACGTGCAGCGGCAGCAAAAAGTGGCGCAGCAGCAGCCACATCGCAGACGAGGAATTTCTGCAGCAGCAGGAACCACCTCCGATCACAGCATCGGAGGACAACGAAAAGGAGGCGTGACGTATGTGGCACGCGAGAAAATGAGCGACGGGGGTCCACAGACACTGCGACTTGCGTAGCAGCAGCAGCTGATGCCGCGTCTAATGTCCTGCAGCAACAAGAGGAGAGCTGCGTCGGCTTCAAGAGTAGCAGCGGAGAGAAACGGGACTACAGCAGCAGTAGAACCCCTTGTCGCCGCATTAGAAAATGCGGAGGCGTAGCTGCAGAGGAAAGGCCGATGGAACGAGATCAGCCGCAAGCACAGCAGGAACAGCAGCAAGAGGAGGAGGAGGAGTGGTAGGAGCGAGGAGTTGCGCCACCGCCTAGCAGCGGACTACAGAAAAAGAGCCGTACCTCTCTCTGGTCGCAGGGCTGCTGCTTCTCGTAAATAGCATCGCAGCGCGTGCCACTCGGAAAAGGAGAGAGCCGAAGAAAAAACGGCAGCGCAACGAGAAAGCCACTGCTGAAGGCTTCTTGCTTCATCAGCAGACGCGCGTAGGCGGTAATACGCAGGTCTACAAAAGAAGCATACACACATACATATACATATGTATACATATATGTACATATACACATATATATACATACATATATACATATATATGCAAACATATATTCATATATATGCATACATGTACATACGTACATATGTATACATGTATGTGTATATATATACATATACGCACACACACGTATGTATATATATATATGTACATATATACATATATATACATACATGTACATACGTACATATGTATACATATATATATATATATATGTATACATATACGCACATACACACGTATATATATATGTACATATATACATATATATACGTACATGTACATACGTACATATGTATACATTTATGTATATATATATGTCCATGCATATATACATAAATATTTGTATACACAGTTGCAGATCTCGTGGAGTGGACTTGCTTCTTCTGAAATAACGTGAAGCGTTTTTCTTCTTGTAGGAAAACGCAGTCGACGGGATGTTTTTTGCCTCCGGTACATTTTCACACGTATTTCGCTTATGAGAGAAGAAGTGTAAAGAATGATCCTCCTAGGGACACAAACTTCATCATCACCAGCCCAGCTTTTCCTCCCTTCTTTGACTACTCAGTTCCCAGTCTTCTTCTCTTCTGCAGTACACGATTTATCGACCTCTTCAAATTCATAGACACATAAATACCAAACGAGCACATGCACTTTATACTTTACACAGCATCTCCTTCTCTATGTGTAGGAGCCTCTCTTGAAGACCACGCTTCCCTACTACATACAGCTATACATACATATATATACGTATGCACGGCAGATATCTACAGTACACAAGTACGTATATAAACTCATGCTGGACGTACGATCGTATCCATGCCGGTACATACAGGTCGACTCTAGACAGCATCTCATTCTCTGCGTATGGGCACCTCTCTTGTGAACACCACTTTCCTACAAACGGTTACACATATATATATATATATGTATATATACGTACATACACGACAGATAGCCGTAACACACATGTACGTCTATAAACTCATACATATATATATATGACCGTGTACGTATCCATACGTATAGATCTACACTAGGTAGTACATCTTATCGTCTACGTAGGCAAGCGTCCCTTGCAAACACAGGAGTCCTCTACAAACACATATATATATATACGCACACACATATATGAAACACGCCGACAATACACGTATACGTATGTATTAAGACTCTATGCATACACATACGTATATACAGATATACAGGTATGTACATTTATATGAACGTGTACACGTGCATGTGTATACGTCTACTGTAGAGAGCATCTCGTCCTCGGCGTACGCGACCATCTCTTTGGCCTCTGCGCATGTTCGGCCAGAAAATATAATTACGCTCATACATACGTGAACACCCAAGAACTACGCCTCAAAAGTATAGACCTGTATATTACATAAATGTATGTATATTACGACCTGGGCGGCCACGTAGTCACGGGTTGTACACATATATAGAGAGACAGGCAGAGATATATGTCCAGATACACACTACAGTACACGTTAACACAGACAGCAAGATATATACAAAAGTGGCTGCGGAGGAGAAAGGAGGATGTGAAGACATTCCTGTGCTGGTGTGGAGACGGAGAGACTTCATGTGGTCTACTGACAATTTTCAACAGTTAGTCTAACGCTTGAATTCTGCCAAATACGTAGATCGTTCCCCGCACATGCACTGGTACGTAGCCCACACACACCCAAACGCATATACGTGTAGAAATATATCAGCAGAGATATATTTCTCCTGTTGCGACGACCGCGGAGGAGCACTGCTGAATAACGCCTCTTCCCCTACCCGAGGGCCTGAATCTCCTCCAGAAGCTTCGTGTTGTCGATGAACGCCGCGAGGTCTCTGGCAAGCAGCGCCAGCTGCTGCAGCTCAGACTGGGTGCCAGCAGCAGCAGCAGAACAAAGAGGCACCCGTCGATCCACAGCCTTCGTCTACACAAACACGTGTGCGTATCTTTGCATCAAAAAAAAACCGGGACACTACTTCACATATATATATATATATATATATCGGACCTAGACCAAATAGATATACGTATATTTCTACGTGTGGCCACAGGTGTACAGGTGGACGTGGTGTTTCGGTGTTGTGCTGCGGAGGAGAAAAAAGAATATGAAGACATTCCTACGCTGGTCTGGAGACAGAGAGATTCTATGTGATATACTGACAACTTTTTAGACACGTATCCACATGCATAGATCTGCGTAGAAACGAAGACACACACTGTGCTTTTCCCCTTCCCATATAATATATACATATAGAGAGAGAGAGACAAAGAGAGAGAAAATATATATATATATATATGTATACATAGATACA
The DNA here is from genome assembly GCA_000727475.1 of Sarcocystis neurona. Classification (NCBI taxonomy): domain Eukaryota; phylum Apicomplexa; class Conoidasida; order Eucoccidiorida; family Sarcocystidae; genus Sarcocystis; species Sarcocystis neurona. Next base: position 241,231 of record KL647292.1, read on the forward strand.
TTCCCACGCGCATGTAGAGGCGACGTATTTCTACATGTATAGCGAGGGCACGTTACATGGACGTGCAGCGGCCGTGTCTTTATACGTATCAGCGCAGCCAATTACAGACTTCTATACACGTACATATACAAAAGGTCTAAATAGAAAGATGCGTATACATATATTAGCATAACTACGTCATGCAAATATATGTAACACACAGGTACATACGTATACGGGTGTTGATAATATGCGACAGACACCCACAAGTCGAGAGACGCAAGAGAGCGGCGCAGCAGCTAGACAGGCAACGCGTCCAGGAAGCAGCAGCAGCTGCAACAGTGGGAGCACGCCCGCAGGTGGCAGCAGCAAAGGATGATATATTTGAGGTGGTGACGGAAGCAACATCGGGACATCTGACTTTGTATTTCGTATGTGTATATGCATACACGTCAGTTTTTCCGCATAGGAAGATCGCTGTGTCTCTGCAGGGACGTGTGTATGCACGTGTGTAACAGCAGCAGAAGCAGCAGAGAAGTGCGCCAGATGCTGCTTCGCAAAAAGGTGCTGCAGCAGCAGCAGCATCAAGAGCGGAGAAAGGCACACAAGCAGCATCATTACCAAAGAGAAGCGGCAACAGCAGCAGCAGGAATAGGTGGCAGCGGCAACAGAAAGACAGCACCAGCAGAGAAACGGCAGCACTGCAAACAACGCTCCTGCAGCAGCAGCAGCAGCAGGCAAAGAGAGAAGTGGCAGTCCCAGCAGCTGCAGCAGACGCACAACAACGGGAGCCCGTAGCAGAGATTGGCGGCACCGGCAGCAGCAGGGTGAGCGGCAGCAGAAGCAACGCTGCAGCCTCTGGAAGAGGAGGAGGAGCAGCAGCAGCAGCAGACCAGCCGCACAGCAGAAGCACACCCGCGCGCTCAGGAGGAGAAGGAGCCGCAGCAGCAGAAGCAAAGCCGCAGCATCAGGCGGACGAACAGCAACAGAACAGCCGCAGCAGCGGGACCACCACATGCAGCGCAGCAGCGGAAGCAGAGCAGCAGCAGCAGAGAGTCTTAAAAGCAGTAGGAGCAGGGGCGGTAGTCGGACAAAGCAGCGGCACCAGAAACTGCACCGGTGGGCAACAGGAGCCGCGGCAGCACAGACACACACCAGTAGAAGCAGCGGCATCGAGAGAGTCCGGCAGTCACGGCAGGAAAGGGGGGCACCACACGCTGAGTTCAAAGCAGTAGCTGCAGCAGCAGCAGCACGTAAGACACACGGTAACAGCAGCACCACGCCACGCTGGTGGCTGCACCAGCGGAGAAGTAGCAGCGATTAATAAGGTAACAAGTAGCGCGAGTATGACAGCAGCGTCACACGTATAACAGCAGCGGCTGCTTAATTTTAACAGCGGCGGCGCCACTAGAGCACCAGCAGCAGAACTGCAACAGCAGCAACGGCCGCAGATGCCGCAGCACCACTTGACCGGCAGCAATGGCAGCAGCAGACGGTGGAAGAGCTCCACCAGTAAAATAGCAGCGGGAGTCCAAGTATAACAGCAGCAGCGTCACCAGAGCACCAGCAGCAGAACTGCAACAGCAGCAACGGCCGCAGATGCCGCAGCACCACTTGACCGGCAGCAATGGCAGCAGCAGACGGTGGAAGAGCTCCACCAGTAAAATAGCAGCGGGGGCCCAAGTATAACAGCAGCAGCGTCACTAGAGCACCAGCAGCAGAACTACACCAGCAGCAAACGCGGACACACGGCAGCACATGCTGCAAAACTATTTGAGCAGCAGGAGTAGCAGCAGCAGACGGTGGAACCAGCACCAGCACAACAGCAGCAGCACTAGACAACGGAAGAACAGCGGCAGCAGCAGCGAAAAGCGTCAAGAGCAGCAGGAGCAGCAGAAAGCGCCAGAGCAACTGGAGCAGAGCTTCGTGTGCTGTACCTGCGAGCGGCAGGCAATAACATCTTTGATGGCTTCTTCTACATCTCGAAGTTCCGGCGTCGACGCATGCAGCACGCCAGAAGGAGCTCCACCTGCTGGTCCCTCCTGATGCGGTGTGCCTCCTTGCTGCTGGTTCTGCCGGAAGGGGAAAGACGCGGTCGCAACATCAGCAGCAAAGCGAGAGCCGCTGTCGATGCTGCTGCTGCTGCTTCCCCATGCCGGCGGCTTCTGCTGCTGCTCCCGCTGCATCTGCAGTAGCGCCTGCGGTAGTCGACCACCGCGACCTCGCCTTTTATCTGCGCGCTGCTGGTGCTTCTGCTTATCCAGTTGCTCACGTACGTGTTGCTGCTCCGCATGCTGATGCTGCTGCTCCTGCTGCTGCTGCAGCGAGACGACCGTAGACGCCTGCAGTCGGTACGCGTTCTCCACCACCCACGTGAGTGCTTGAAGAAAAGTGAACAGGGTTCCGAAACTGACAGCAGCAGACGCGCTGCAGCCTTCTGCTGCCGCTGTGGCTGTTGCTTCTCTCATCCACTGTTCAACGTAATGTCTCTCTCCTGTTGCAGCAGCAGCGTCCTGCCCACCTCCATGCGTCGTCTCACGGGCTGCTGACGTGGCACCCATACTTGTGACGGCTGCGGCTGCTGGGAGGGAAGCCATCAATGCCGCAGCAGCAGCAGCCGGAGCAAAAGCCGCAGCAGCACCCGGGCCGTCACTCGTGAGCAGAATCTGCTGCTGGTCATCGTCGCTGCGGTGTTCACAACCAACATCAGAACAGAAGACGACGGGACCAACAGCCTCTTCCGTTGTTGCTGCTGCCTTCTCAATCTTCTTCCACGTGCCCCGCAGCGCCTGCAGCAGCAGCTCTCGCTGCCTCTCGCTGCTTCTCATATCGACGGCTCCTCCGGTTCCTCCCTTTTCTCTCTTCCCCTCCTTCTTGCTGCCTCCTGCCTGCACTGCAGCACGCAGCAGCAACACCAGCAGCCGACCTCTGTGCGACGCAGGACCTTTTACCACCGCTTCTCTGTTTGTTGGCGCAGCCGCTTCGATTTGAGCGTCTGTGGCTGCTCCATCAGCTGCTGCTGCTGAGCATCGACGCAACCTCGCCGGCAACTGCTGCGGTGGGAGCACTATCGCTGCTGCTTCTGCCTTGTTGCTGCTGGAGCCTATCTCATTGCACGACTCCTCGCTGCTGCTCTCACCCCACAATGCAACCAACAGCTGCGCGACAAACAAAAAACATGCGTTCTGCATTTCGTTCTCCTGCTGTTGCTCCTGAGGCTCTTCCTGCTCCTGCTGTCGCTGCCGGTTCAGCTGCACGCCGAGCTGCTGCCGCTGCTGTTGCGCCCCCTGCCGCTCCTGTTGTTCTTGCTGTTTTTTCGACACATCGCGTAGCTGCCGCAGCGCTTCTCTAACCCGCCGCTGCCTCTGCGGAGAGAGACGGTCTACCTGCCGCGCTGCTGCACGCATGCACGCGTTCGCTTCTTCTGCTGCATGCAGCTGATTATTCAACCAAACAGCAGCCACGTACGCATGTGCTGCTTCTATGTCCAGCAGTAGCTCCTGCTGTTGCTGCTGCGTTAGGGCTCCGCGCAGCTCCTGCAGCTGCTTGTCGACGCCATCGTCTGCACCAGCTGCTGCGCTGCACACGCCAGCAGCATCCACAGTAGATGCAACACTGCTGCTGCTACTGCCAGCTCCAGGAGCGGGCAAAAATTCAGCGCGCGCAGCAGCACTAGCAGAGAGGGTTACCGAGAGGTAGACGGCAGCAGCAGCAGAGCCAGGCGCAGGTGTAAGGCCTGGCGGTAGCAGTGGGATCGCCGCAGCAGAAGCAGAAGCCTCTGCAGCTTGTTGGTGTACCGAAGCAGCAGTAGACGGTGGCAATGGGTGAAACGCTGCTGCAGCCGCGTGACGCGGTGAACGGGCATCCTCAGCAGCAACAGCAACAGCAGCGGTTTGCACAAGTGCCGCCTGGCTGCCGGGTGTAGCGCCTATGTCGGTATCTGAAGCAGTCTCCACGCACCTCTCCATTGCCTGTTGCTGCTGCTGTGATGTCTGTTGCACCGCCAGCGTGGATCCTCTTAACGCGGCTGCCACCTGCATGTGCTGCCCCGTCCCTGTTGCTGCTGCTGTCCCTCTTGTCGCTGTTGCTGCTGCTGGTGCTGCTGCAGGAGAAAGCGTAACCCGAGCGGCAGCTTCTTCTCTGCGGATCCCGGCCCGTCGGCGTCTCCGTCTCTCATTTTGCTGCGGGTGCTGCTGCCGCTCCTCTTCGTAGCTGCGGTAATTGAAGCACAGCTGGGGGGGTACAGCGACCCCACGTGCTGTTGGTCCCGCTCCTGCTGCTGCTGATCCTCCGCCTCCGTTGTAGTTGCTGCTGCCGCCATGTGCGGAGGCTGATGCTCGCAAGCCCGTCGACGCACCGGCAGCAGAGGCGGAAGCCGGACCGGCATGGCCTTGGCTCACAGCGCTGCTGCTGCGCATTCCGGAAAAAGCTCCTCCTGCAGTACCCGCCCGCTTGGCCCCGCCGTGGGCAGTCGCCAGGTGTACGTACACCTCAGCGTTTGAACGAAAAACAGTTAGCGGGCAGCTATCCACATAAGGACACGGGAAGTGCCGCTCGCGGAAGTGCTGCTGCAGCTCTGGCAATCGAGCGAACACCTGCAGCAGCATACACAGCAGCAACAGCAGCGACCGCGACAATAACAAAAGCAGCCGTAGTAACGTGGTCAACAGCAGCAGCAGGAACAGCAACAACAGACGCAGCAGTAGCAGAATGAAGGACCAGAATCACCCGCAACAACGCCATCAGCCGCAACAACAGCAGGCGCAGTGGCAGCTACAAGAGCCGCACAGTCCCAGCAGTCTACGCGCGGCAGCAGCAGCAGCACAAGCAACAGCAACGCGACGAACAGCAGCATGGCCAAGAAGAGCAACGACAACAGCAGCAAGGGCAGCAGCGGCAGCAGCAATGAAAATGACAACCACCCCCGCGACTGAACGTGTAGCAGCAGCAGCAGCAGCAAAAGAGACTCCGGCTTCGCAAGACCGGCGCCCTATCTGACAGAGGATGCTATCTCGTGCCAACAGCAGCAGACCCAAGAATGCACGCAACAATGACCACCGCTGCGAGGCACCCAGCAGCACCAGAGCGGCAGCAGGGACTGCAACAGTCACGAGAGGCAAGAGCAGCAGCAGGAAAAACGAGGAGATGCGACCTACAGGAATGTCCTCCACCGCTTCTCTCTTCTGCGTTTCTTTCTTTCGTCTTGCGTGTGCTGTGTCTGCGGCCGGTCCTGCTTCGGCTCTGGGTCGCTGCTGCGCCGCCGGGCTGCTCCTCCCGACGGAAGCAGCCGCAGGAGTCCCCGCTACCGCGTCTGACCCTGCTGCTCCTCCTCGTCGTCCCCCAGCCGCAGATGAAGAAGACGACGGAGTAGGTGCGGCTTCAGCAGAAGCCACCGCAGCCAGCACGACTTCTTCGCAGAGAACACAGTAGAAGTGCTCATTGCGAATATGCAGCAGGAAAGCTTCATCGTCGAGCAGCCGTTCAAAGCAGACGCGACACTTGGGGTGTACAGACACCGCACCCGTCACTTCACACATGTTGTTGCTGTCTGCTGCTCCCCCGCGCTGCCGCGGTTGCGCCTGCTGTAGGTGCTCCTGCAGCAGTGGTCCCGCATATATCAGCTGCTCTGCTAATAGCTGCTGCTTCCGTCCTTTCACACAGACCTCGCAATACGACACCCCACCATGCTGCTGCCGAAGGTGTGCATTTAGCTGCTGCAACGCAGGGTAGACATGTCTGCCCTCATCGACTGTATATGACGGGCAAGGGTAAGGCGCTGTTATCTCCTGCGCCGCTGCTGCTGCTTCGTGTCCTTCGCCTGTCGCCGCTGACGAAGACGCGGGCCCTGCGGCACCTTCTGCGCTCGTGACTGCTCCTGCGTTTCGAGTAGACCCCTCTTGCTGGTGCCGCTGCTGCGGGAGCTGCCGCTGTTGTCCTTGTTGCTGCCGATGTTGTGCCTGCTGCTGACGCTGTTGCCGCTGCTGCTGTTGTTGTTGTCGTTGCTCGCGTTGGTGCTGCTGCTGCAGACCCTGCAGCATGTCTTGCAGGAGCGACTGCTGGTCGTCTCTGAAAACGAAGTCGGACATCCACAGCGAGCGGCACGGCTGGAGCCAGCAGCGCAGCTGCAGCGTGGCTTCTATCGCGCGTCGTACAGCAGGAGAGGCGAAACAGAAGCCGCTGCTGCTGTCGCGCAAATACGACGGCAGCGCTGCTGCTGCTGCAGACGTGAAGTACGGCGCCTGTAGAAACGCTGCTGCTGCTGTTGGCTCAATGCCGTTGCTGGACAGCAGAGAAGAGAACGCTGGCGCACAGGCGACGTGCGTCCCTGCCTGCTTCTCTTCTTGTTGCAGCCCCTGGGCATCCTGTCGTTGGGAGGGAAGCTGCTGCGTGCGCTGCGTCACTTGCTGCTGCTGCTGCTGTTGCTCCGTTCCCACGACGCAGGGTTCCGACTCATTGTTGCTGCTGTTAGCAGAAGCAGGAGGCTTGGGAAGCGCTGCACGTGGGGCAGCAGCAGCCGGAGAAACGAAGAGGGCGGGAAGATAGAGGAAGAGCGTGTACGGAGCTTCCACTTTACAGAAGGCGCATGTAGCAGCAGCACCGCGCGAGTGGGGCGTAAAGAGACGGACCTTCAGACCACATATCCAGCAGCAGAAGTGCTGGCACGGCCCCACAGCGATGCACGAGCTGCTCTCAAAACAAATGATGCACTCCCGCTGCTGAAGTCTGTTGGCTGCCGCATCACTGCTTCCACTTCTCGCTTTTCCATCCTCAGGAGCAGGAGCTGCAGCGGCAGAAACGGACGTCTTTTCTCCTGTCTGAAAGCGGCTGCCGCTTTGAGACGGCGTGCGGCGCCTGCGTGCCTGGCTGCCGCTGCCGCTGTGGGAGCGACTGTCGCTACTGTTGTCTGCGGAGATGCAACAGCAGGCGTCGGCGCTGCTGCTGAAGCAGCAGGAGGGGTCGGGAGACAGCAGCGCCCGCAGGGCATGCACGTGCGCAAATGGGAACGGAGGTGGTGCAGCAGCAGCTCCTCGTTGCACCGACGCATGTTTGACTGTCTGGTGCTGCTGCTTCCCCTCAGCAAATGTCCGAGAGCCGGTGGAACGTCTGTTGTAGCCTGCCTGCCGTTGCCCACTCTGTTCAACAGTCCCTGCCGTCGTAGCAACAGCAGAGCCTTTGTTGGCAGCAGCAGTCGCTGCAAGGTGTCCCGGTTGACCGCGGACGGAAGAAGACGAGGGGCGGCAAGCAGAGGAGAACGCGTCAGTAAGCCCAGAGGCGGCAGCAGCGGGCTCTGTACCATCTTCATGCGCTGCATCAGCAGCGCAGCAGGGAAAATTCATTATCTCTCGTCGTTGGAGGCCTACATCCCCTGCTGCAGCGGCAGACTTTACATGCACCTGGCATCCTCTGTATTTCCCAGAGCCTCCCCTTCCTGCTGCAGCTGCTCCTCTTGCTCCGGCCTCTCCTCGGCGTATTCGTCTAGCGCCAAGGCGCTCCCTCTCATAACGAGAGGCGACGCCGTTGTCGATCGACTGAAGCACAGTCCCGCTGCCATTGCTGCTGCTGCTTGCGGGCAAAGTGGTGCTGCTGCTGCTTGCGGGCAAAGTGGTGCTGCTGCTGCTTGCAGGCAGGGTGGTGCTGCTGCCGCATGCAGGCAGGGTGATGCTGCCGCTGCTTGCAGGCAGGGTGATGCTGCTGCTGCTGCTTGCAGGTAGGGTGGTGCTGCTGCTGTTTGCAGGTAGGGTGGTGCTGCTGCTGCTGCTTGCCGGCATCGTGTTGGTGTTGCGGGGCGGGAAACGCATCAAGTTGTTGGTATAGCTGCCTCTAGGCGCTGTGCTGCTACTACTGCTTCCGGTGAGCACTGCGCTGGTGTTGCTGCTGCTGATCAGCGCTGCGAACGGTCAATCATCATGGCTGTCTAAGGAGTGCTGCTGTGTCAGCATCAGCGACGCTGCACGCCGTTCAATTCCTCCCTCCGGCTCCGCAGGCTGCTGCTGTTGGTGTACCTTGTCACCGAGCTCCTGGGGTTGCATCTGTACTTATTGCTGCTCCTGGCAGCGAGGACGTTGCCACTGCCGCGACTCCACACGGCTTCGAGGGGGCGCTGCTCTGCTGCCTCAGTTATGTCGCTGCAGGGCAGGGCTCCCCCAAATTTGTTGCTGCTGCTCCTGCTACGGACGGGAGAGCTGCTACTGTTGCTGCGGCTGCGCGTGCTGTGCCACGATCCTGCAGCAGGTGCAGCGGCTGGATTGGCGTTGATTATTGTTGCTGATGTTGCAGCTGGCGCTCTTCCAGTGCAGCTGTTGCCGCTCCTGCGGAAGCAGCAGCGGCTGCTCCAAGTCTTGCTGCTGTTGTTACGGCTAAGCCTGGGGCTCGTGCATCCGGCCCTCCTGCGATTCCTATGGGGCCTGCTGCGGGTGCTCCCGCTGATGCGAGCATTTTCAGCGTTCCTGTTAGTACAGGTGCTGTTTCCACCCGCAGGACGCAGGCGAGCGCGGCGGGAAGCGACGAGGTGTGGACCGCATGCGAGAGAGGCGAAAAGAGCATACAGGAAGTACACAAAGTGACACACCCACTACTGTGATGACGCAGGCACGGCGACTTGAACGAATCTTACTTTGACCAGTAACGACGAGGACGTACGACGAACCAGCGGCGGATGGGGGGGAAACTGTGTGGATTAACTCTTTTGAGCCGTCAACAGCAAAGGTTGTAAAACGGAGAATACCCCCACGTTGACTGCTGCGCGTATGCGCACTTAGGGGGAGTCAAGTGGATAGACACAGGCCTTTGTGTCAATAAGCAAGAAAATGTCAGACCAGCGATGTCAAAAAGACGAAAAGCGGTTTTTCTAGTAGTCTGCAGCACCGGAGCGACACGCAGGATGATGGGACCTACTGGCGACATGCGAAGAGAGCGGCACAAGCGTCAGTCAGGCACGACACGTAGGAGCAGGTACGACCAAAGACGCGGAAAACGAGCAGCTTATAAGGCGCGGAGCTTCTACACTTCACTGGCACAAGATAGGGAAAAGTGGAAATACGGTCAAGGATAACCGCTGGTTACACTTACAGCAGTACCTGACGGGACGATATTGGCAGAGTATGCACGCAGCGACACCTCTGCTTTACCCGGAGCTCAACAGCCGGTAGCAGCAGCAACAGCAGCACACCCGCAGGGGCACCGGCTGCAGCAGCACCGCGAAAGCAGCAGAAGCAGCAGTACCGCGGCAGCAGCAGCAGCGGTGGAGCTCCCCCAGTGCCGCAGCAGCTGCGTGATGCAGTAAGGCAGAGAGACCCATCGTGCGGTAGTGGCATAAAAAACCCGCTCCTGCACATAGCAAAGTGACAAACTGCAAGGCAGCAGATCTTACGGGGCGCGACAGGCCGCAGTACAACAGTGTGCCGGGGGAACGAGACGGGCGCAGCTAAATGTGGTTGCGCTTGTATAGAAATATATGCACATATACATACATATATATATGTATATGTATATTCATATTTTTACGCTGGTAGGCAGCATGAGAGGTTGCAACCCCGTCGGTTTTGCACGAGCAGCAGAAGCCTAAGCACGATACGCACTATGTACACAATTGCACCTGGGTGCAGCAGGGGAACAGGCCCGGCGCGGTAATCTCTGTTCTGCACCACTGCACATATTTGCATATACATACGCATATTCACTTCTATTTACATATACGCTTACACGTAAGTATGTACTAACGCAAGGGTGCAGCACACGTCCCATATGGCGCCGACTGCTGAACACGTGCTGCTGGTGCATGGGGGCCACTCCACAAGTATGGGACAGCAGCAGCAACGGTGCTGTCGAAGACGCTGATTGCTCCTCCAGATCTTCTGGTGCTACCCCTTTGGTCACTGGTCGGCGGCTGCAGTTTCGCTCCTCCGCAGTTGGTCCTTCATCCAGGTGTCGCATCCGCCTCTCTATTTGCACGCCCCCAGTGGTCCACTTCGCACGTGTGTGTTGCTGTCAATGTTTTTGCGCTGTACTACGACCGTTGCTGCTAAACGTCTCTGCTTGCGTCTGCTGCTCCTTCACACTCTCGTGTATCGCAGTTGTTCAAATCGGTCTTCTGTGCTGCAGTCTGTGTAACGTCGCTTCTGCTGTATCCTCTTGGAGGCGATAGTAATGTGTTGTGCGTCTGCAGACTCTCAAAGGAGCCGAACTGGGACACACACATATATGCAGGTCTCATCCATGATGTGAGGCTCTTCTCTTGCAGCTGTCGACTCATCCGGTGTGCATCTCCCCGAGAAAGTTTTGCTGTAAGTAATGGACGGCGGTAGTGCAGGCACTCATGCAGCTGCGGCACGGCAACTGCAGGCTGCGGCCGCTGGCAGAAGCCTCTGTTTATCGCGTGCGTATGTACATTCGCATTTCCCTACCAACGTCAGTATCTCTGTGTCTCTATGTCTATTACGCCGCTGCGCTGAACTCCCTCATGCGTGTCTGGCGCACGTGAAGAGATTCCTTCTGCTGAAAGGAGTTGTAACGATAGCGATACGTAGCCAATTTCGGTAAGCTTTTTTTTCCTCTTAGAACCCCCACTCGTTTCGTGATCCTCCGGGGCGTACGAGAATATTCAGTTGCTCGACGCAGCTGCACCGCAGGAGGAGCTTTGCGCAGCTGTTTGCGTAGACGACAAAATGCGGCGATGCCTAGAGCCACAGCACTATTTTGCGCTTGATAATACTTTATACTCACTGTTTAAGCGAAGACAGTAAGTACTGGCGGAATCAAGGATACTACCAGCTGCAAGTGTTCTGATGTCTGCAAAGTGGTAGCTCACGCAGAAAAGCGGTATACTGTGAGATATCTGCCTGCGTTCATAGAAAGGGTGCAAGTGGGTCTACGTTGGGACATTAACCAGACTGCACTTCTGTGCAGTTCTTCTGGGGAGAAAAACCATATTTTTGCCGCGCTTCGCCCACAGGGATTTGAAGACACTTTTCTCCCGCGCCGCCGAAGCCCATTTACGTGCGGTTTCCTCTCCAACTGACGACGAAATCTCTCGAATCACATCCGCTACTTCTTGTTAAAGTTCCCTCTCTATGGGGGGAGGAACCGACTCGCACGACTTGTTACTCTGCGCGAAAGCAATTTTTTGTGCGCTCCCCTTTTCGATACCGATAGGTGAGCTAGTTCTTTCTAAGCTCTGAGTCGTGAGGAGTTCCCTCTTCTGGCACGGTCCCAGCTGCGAAGGATGTGGACGGTAATAACGTGCTCGTGCGGTTCTTCTGTGTGGTGGTATCCGTTCTATTTTTAGTTCCGCTGAATAACGGCGGCAGTCGTAACGACGGCAGGGAATGCGGTGCCCTCTGCACGCGCTCGATTTAAGGTCGGCTGCACGGTTTGTCGATGAAGGAACTCAGCAGTTTTAACGTGTATCTCACATTAAATGGTACGTCGGTTTTCTTGCAAATGGGTATTATCTGCAGTCTGTCGACACGTCGACGCATGCACATCGTTCCTTGAAACACCACAGCTAACATTTTATCGAAATGTGTGTGCGGCTACGCCCTGTCAGCGTTTGGTAAAGATTGTAACTTCACCTCGCTGAGTATATAAGTGTCTCTGCAGCCTCGGTTGTTTTCAACAACGAAGGCTAGAATTGAGAGCAGAACTACCTAATTTTGAAAGTAAGATTCTACTTCAAAAGTCGCGTTGAGCACCTCTGCAGCTGACTCTACGCACGCGCGATGGCGACTCACTCTTTATCACGGTCCGGGAACTTTGGTGTCCAGCAGCATTTGAACTGTGTTTACCCTTGCCTGCCCAAAGATTTGATTCTCTGGCATATGGTGCTCGTGGTGCCTTAACTTGCCGCTTTACCGAAAAGCACAGTGCCACTGTGCTGCCGGCTGCAATTCGGATACTGGCGCGCTCCTAGACTGCTTTTTGAGACCAGATTGAAACACTAGGCTGCGAGCTTATAGCGAGTGCAGTCTTTACAAGAAGAACGCATTGTCACCTCTTGTATAGTTCCTGCACACACCTACATTATTCATCTAAGAGCGCTGAGCTAAAACAGCGGCGTAGCGAGTTGTCAGATTGTACACATTTTTATATATGTGTCCCTGACTTTCTAGGTCTTTACTAAATTGTCAAAACTAGTCCGTGCAGCTTCATTCTTTTCATACACACTAACCAGAATTACAGTAGTGCACAGTGTGACTGGAGTGATACGGGCCACGGATATGTATTTACGGATGACTTAACACTTCTTCTCTGGCTGGTAAAGTCTTCACCGCGTTGTCCACCGATTTGTGCCCTCGTGCTCGTGCTTTCTCGAGTATTGTGAGTTACAGCTCTGAATTTACCCAACCTAACGCAGTGCACTAATGAGCTGGTCTGCAGAAACCATTGACTGCTAGCTTGAATCCAAAGACGCACTGGACTAGCACTTTCCATGTACTGCTCTTTGTGCGTTTGTGGATGTGCCGCTGCACGTACGCTGAGGTCGACGGCAGACAACGAACTGCCTACGTGTGTAGGTGTAGGTGAAGTTGCAGGTCTACGCTTGTCGATCGATGCAAAGGGTGAATTTTCTCCCCTGCAGTCGGAGGAACACGAGTAGACCTGCATTCGAGCATGATAGTTCACTTCTCTGAGAACACAGCAGGAGCTCGTACTGTGCATCAGTGGTATTCAAGCATGTTGAAAACACGGAAAACATGCAGCGCTCGTACATTTATAGTGGGACCGTGCCAACGGTAAGCCACTGACCTCAAAAAAAAACTAACGTGTGGACGAAATTGCAGGGGGTATGGAATGCCCACTACAGGGTGAGCCGCACCTGCTGTGACGTGTTTCGCTCGTGTGCAATCATGCTCAGTGTCTGAACATACACAGAGATGCGCTAAGTCTCCAAAGACACAGAAGGGAGCAACGTATATGTACTCTCGAAAAAACAGAGAAACCTGACAAACTGCGTGTGACCGAAGATCAAGAGAGAAGAAGCACAGCCATATGTTTGCTGGTCATGTGCGACGCTGGTCCTCAGAAAGTACAACTTGAACTCGGGCAGCGCATCAAATGATGCCAACATGCAGCGAGTTCACCAGAGCACAGCAGTCGTCTTACAGTGAGACGCAGAGCGGAAGACACCGTCTTCTGAACTGCACCTGCGCATCTTATGCCTTCAGGTAGGGAACTATGCCCGTTGAGACCGGACGGCCGTGCACGAGGCCGTTAGCTTTCCGTCAGTTGTGTTCCAGGTTGGCTCACCTGCACCAGAGTCTTTCTGCACCGCCTTTTTTCCGCAGTCGAAGGATCGGCACCTCAGCCAAGAATTTTACTGCCATGGGTTAACGCGACAATTCTTCTGGATATACTTTGGTGTTTCAAATCTGCCAGGTATCAACGTGGTTTCGCATCACACGCAAGCCATCGCAACATGGCAGGTATCTTTTCTGAGCGAGATCTTCCCCTCACCCAGAATCTGCTGCTTTTTTTTGCACTTTCTTACTCGTGCACATCGAAAAGGTCGGTCGGAGGCCCCCCCAGGTTTACAGTCTCTCACTCAGCAGCTGCACTGTCTCCGTTCGCCATCTTCACACAGCGCCGTCACTCTTGTGAACCCGACTAAGAAGTGCTCTCTGTTCGTAACCTTCACACAGCGCCGTCACTCTTGTGAACCCGACTCAGAAGTGCTCTCTGTTCGTCACCTTCACACAGCGCCGTCACTCTTGTGAACCCGACGAACAAGTGCTCGTCTCGTTCTCCCATTTTCCAAGATTTATGCGAGTGTGCTTGTTCCATTCCTCCTCCTACTCCGTGTCGGGTTACTTTAAACCGACGCAGGCAGCCACGCGTGTATATACGTTTTAAGAAAGCATGTCTAGCTGGGAAGTTTGAGAGGGAATGTTCCGCCCCCATGGCTAAAGAGAAGAGCTAGCTTACTTGTAAAGCGTTGATTTCAGAGACCCTGACCCTCCTCCATTCTGCGCCCTCCTGCTACCTCAGACTGCGTCCGTCGTGGTTGAATTCCACGATCCTGCGTCCTGTTCGTCGTGCGGCTTCCCTATACCCCTACGCTTCTCCAGTTTTTGTGTGTGTGTCCGGTGCTTTCACGCCATGACAAGTACTGGGGTCATCGAGGAAATCCGCACACAGTAGTGGCATGGTTGCAAGCACGTCGCCACTACGAATGGTGCAGCTAGCGGCGCACACGCTGGCGTCGCCGCAAGCTAGATCGAATACGCAGGCTCCTTGATTTTACACTTATCTTCACCATTCAGCGTGCTTCCAGCTTTTGTGATAGATGAGTCTTTGTTGGCCTACGGTCGTACGTGCTCCCCCACTAGTAGCCCTGTTGCTTCAGCACCACAAAGAAAATGAGAATTTCTACTTCCTAGGGTTTGAGGACCCCCTTTGAGACTACCTTCTAGCGACTACGCACGTAGATGTCAGGCGCGCAGAAACAAAGTCAAATTGTACCTCTTTGGCGACCGTAAGGAATACCACCGCTAAAACGACTCTTTCGCCGACAGGCGTGCGTGACAAAGGCACGCAGAGACAGACTTAATTTGTTCTTCGAGCAATTGAGGAAAAGATCATCGGCTAAAATGACCCTTCCGCCAACAAGCATGCGCTTTACAACTTCGCCAACACGACTGAAATCTTTGAAAGTCAAAGGATGCAATAAACACACAGACACATACACACACGTTCGCACTGTGAACGACCACACACACATGTCCATGTACATACATGTGCAGGCGTGCATACTTTACTCTTGCCAAGTGTTCATCTCAACGAGCAGTTGATATTTTTTAAGATGAATATTGATTTTAACGGAGAGTTTCTCATGATTAGAAAGGGCCGCCACGCACTCACAATGCATCTTTTCCGATGTGAAATGCTGTGTGTAGGCCTCTGCTGCTGACACAGTTTTACATCATGGTTGCGCGTTTCGTCTTTTCGTGGCTGGCAGCCTGTCGCGGCAGTCCAGTTCTTACAGGCATTTCAAACAGATGCAGATTCTACGTATATTTCTGCGTACGGGTACCAGTCTCTCACCCAGTCGCTAGACACACTCGGGCAGGCGTACGTGAAGAATCCCGCTTCGCGACTGAACACGCTCTTTTCGCGCGAGTTCCCCCTTGTTTTTCCGCGCACTCTTCTGAGTACAGCAGAAGCCTGTCCGGATAGTCTCACGTGATTGCAGTTAGTTTTTTCACCTGTCCCTGTCAGGCACTCCAGCATACCTTTGGAAGTGAGCCTTAGCACTCTCATCTACAGGGTGTCAAGACTTCACCCTTCCCCCTTGTTATCAGCGCATGCCCCAGCTCCTCCAAAATGTCCTTTATGCAGAGGAAGATTTCCAACATACTTTTCTGTTCATAGTATATCCCTGCTTGCTTACATCCCGCGGCCCTATTGAGAGGCAGCTAGGACTACGTACAGGTCGCCTGACGTCTCCTGGGCGCACGCAGTGTTTCCACCAGCGTATATCGCGCTCTTCCCGTTCGACTGTGATGTCGAATCCTGGTTTCGGGACAGCCCACTACACCGGTTTACCGTTGTACACGGTGTGGATGTGGAGTCGGGTAAGTACGTTTCTGACCTCCGGCGTAATCCGTCGACCAGTCACTCATCACCATTTCATAGCTGGGTATTTACACTTCTCTGCAACCGACGTCGAACCTTCCGATCGCTACGGGCACCCCTTGAAACCGAGGTCATAATCATTTGGATCCACGGGACTGCTCTTCCCGTGTCATTCTGCACGTTTCTCTTTGACGCTGTCCCCGACCGCCTGTTCCGCTGGTATCCTCTAATCATTTTGGGATACGATGGCTTTGGGCGGAGACACCTTCTGCTTAACAAAGTTTGAGTCGTGTACTGTGGCATTAGGGTGGCTGCCTGCGGGACACTGCAAATCTCTGTAATGTATGGCGTCTTCGTCATACTCTGTGTCTCCGACTTGGTAACGGTTACGTCCCCCATCTTCTACTTTGACTTCCCCACGGTTTTCTGGTGCATTGAGGAAGAACGGGGACTGCGAGAGGTAATACACCAGCAGCGCGGCAGCTGTAGGAATTAGAGTGGTGAGAAGCATTTTGTAAAGCTTACGATTCTGGTCGCTTTTAAGAACCAGTCGTGCGATGTTGGCCTCCGTTTGAGCAAGTGTACCATTTTCATCTTCTCCTGTTACGACTGATGGATTGTCAGTAGCAGCTGCGGCCTCTGTCACTCCTCGTCCACCGAGGGATTTTCTGAGCCCGCTCAAAGACAAGCCGAGCAGGATCGGTGGCACGAGCGCCGCTGCCAAGAGTGCCAGATTTCCCTTCTTCCCTGCTGCAGCCGCACGCGTGCGTGACGATGACAAAGTCTTTGCCCGTCCGGACCACGAGGAAATTGTGCCCCTTGGCGTCGTGTTTGAATCAGGTTCCTCCTCGTAGTCTGTCAGTCCTACCTGGTAGGAAGGGTTGACGGAACCTGTCACGCTGGACGCCTGTGCCGGCAGAGCTCCCAGTTGACTCGCGACGCCTTGCGAGATCCACATTCCAACACTGTCAAGAACACCCGCAAGGTGGAGAAGCAGGAACAGTTTAGAACACCAAACGCTCCAGACGAAGAGCCGACGCTGCCCTGCCGGTCCGGCTGGGATACCCCGTTGATTCCCGAGCATTTTGGCGCACAACGTGGCCTTTATCAACCCCACACAAGGTAGAGACTCCTTATTTTTGGTGGCCCCAACGCAGGCGACTGTCAATCCCTGGGTCGCAAGTTCTAATTGCTCGAGGGTGCACGATAAAGTTGTCTGCCAGTCGCCGAGATTTAACAATGTTTCCTCTCCGTATCTCCACTAGAACACGTGGTGCAGACAGTCGGCCACGCAGCGGGGCCCAGTGGGGGCTCGTTGCGCCATCACGGGCGACCGCCGACCGCCACCGGGTCGGAGAATTGCCGTTGTATACTACGCATGCACATTATTGACGGAGTGCAGACCATTTGGAGACGCGCAGCCGAGCCCCTGGTGGTCGGGTGGCCGTTGACGTACGGAGTCAGAGGTAGAGGGTTCAGAATAGGTGCAAACACGAGTGTACAATAAGCAGCAGTAGCCACGACCCGCCGCCAACGACCCCACCGTGGCGAGTTCTGTATTGTGGCTCGCAATCGACGGGGTGGTGTGTTTGATTCAATAATACCCTGCGCGTTCTCGGAAAGAGTACAACACGTAGGAGATAACGCCCGCCACGCCCCGCATACTAAGCAGAGTCCTATGCAAAGTGATGCACTTGGGACGCGCCGGTCACTCGTGTAGGTGATCCTGCCGGGGTATTGATTTCAAACAATTCACTAGGCATCGCGGAAATGAGTACGTACGGACGCCTATGTGTATGGACATCCATACAGGTGTCAACTATGTTTACACTTCCGGAAGCTCCATGCAGGTCAGCACTCGTAGGAAGACAAGAGAGAGGAACACTCGCATGTAAGTACAAGCAGGGGGACCTCCAGTTAGCTTCCTCCACACTGCGACGGAGACCGCACAGAAGACGCTGCGCTGCGTTTGAACGAGGAAATAGAAGTGTTTGGCGTTAGACGCAACCTGGCGTGCTGCACTATAGTTGGATTACACGGGCACGTACGGATTCATTGCGTGGCTCTGGGCGTCAGACTAGTGAGGCCCAACGCGGAAACGGTGAGAGGGGTTTATTGGCCGTTCTGTATATAGTACTGCACCTCGTTCTCTCTCACAATGTTGAGGGAGTCAACACTTTTCTCAAGAGGCGTCCAAAATCCGGATCTTTGCAGGCTACAGTAGCAGAGCGTTGCAGCTTTCTGGGATTCAGTGGTGTCCATGTACACGTATGCCTCAGGATTGCTCTGTGTCCTGCACACGAAGCAGTCATTGGTACCTCTGCACGTGATGGCAGAAGGTGACCTTTTCTTTCAGCTACTGGGATGAGATGACATTGACGGATTCATCTGCATATAATAGCTGCATTTATCCTCCTTTTGCTCCCCACCGTACAGTATACTGCGACTTCTGCTCTTGCTCGAAGACATCCACGTGGGACGGGAGTTCGTAGAATCCTACACAAGACTGCTCGTAGCAGGACGAGAGTACTGGGTATGTCCTGTAAGTGGAAACACAATAGCTTACACCCCGTTCCTGCCTTGCAAGGAGACGAATAAGGTCATGTAGTGCGAGACAGGGAGAACCCGGCACCCCACTAAAACTACACACTCGAAGAACTCTACACTCGCGAGGTCCGTAAAAGACAAACCTGCCTGGAACTTTTGCACACTACCTATCGATCGATTTGTGACGCGCGTGCCCTCCTAAAGCTGCCACCTACATCTTATCCGCACACGAACGATTAGTATATCAAAGCTTGTGTAGTCGCTGCTTGACAACTCATGCATTTTTTCACACGAGGGGCGCGGTTTGTTTCTCTTGAGTGCTTCTCTTTAGGATTAGAGAGTTTGGTGCTGCTCTACGGAAGCGCCTCGCTTTGCGCGCCCTTTCCACCTCCTGTGGGACAGATTACATACGCCTGTGCTACTGCGCAAACCGTCCCGTGTCCGTAGGCTTCCGTAAGTGGATGCTCGCCACAAACCGCATCTGGTACATAAGCGTATGACGGTCTTTATCAGCACCATGTGAAGAAAGGCTCAAATCTGTAGGAAGGTCGATGCCTGTTTCTAGTCACGCCCAGATACCTATGCTACGACCCTGAAGGAAAAAGTATATTGCAAATGATGAATGTTGTTTCGCAGCCAGATTTTTCTTATGTCTTCCGCTTGCTCTATTGCGCAGACTCAACGTCTTGCCGAGAAACAAACGTGGAATTTAGCTGGAATAAGTCAGGGATTTGTACGTTCTATATATTGAAAGACGTATTTGCCGTCAAGGCCTACGCTGTTCCGCGGTGCCGTCGTCTCTTAATGAGTTATCTGGCAGTCGCGCACGTAGGGGGCAAAAAAGGCAATTAATCAGCTCGCTTGTACGCACCAGAGCTGTCCGGCAGTCCAGAAAAACCTGCGCGTGAAAAGTACATCATAGACGCTAGTCACCGTGTACTTGGTGTCAAGGCAGTTCCGAGGTCCAGGCGGATACTCAGGAAAATCAGGAGCTGCCTGCCGCCCACTCCTCTACGTGAAGCGCTCTACCGTTCTACTCAGAAGGCTATAGCAGGGTGACCATGTTTAAGTGGCTCTTGGCAAGGCCGTGTGTCCTCGTCAACGCTGTACAACTAATACACTTCCGCGTGCGAGGCTATACCCGCGAGTTCCTTGCGTGAACGCCACAATAATCTCTCCAGAAGAAGAGTCACGTATAAGATCTCTCCTTTTCAGTATGTTCCAGTGTATGCCAATACAGAGTCAGTCCAACAGACACGTAATTCTTCCACTAAGCATCAGCTCAAGATATGATTTCGTCCACCCTTCTACTCGTCAGTTTGCAACTGCGTACCGTACTGCGTATACACTTGTAACCCCGGTTGAGCAACAGTTTTAGACGGGCTTCTCTGCAAGCTATTAGTAGCCCTAGGTAACAACTCGGTTTGGGTCAGAGCTTCACGAGCATCCACATCCCTTCTTCGTGATGCCTAACGGAGACTGGTGGAATAGACTAAGCCTTTGTGCATCTTACCGCAGAGTGTGCAGAGCAAGGTTTGCATTTTCATGTGTATACGCGTAAGTGAATCGACAGTCTTCAGCAGTTGAAGAAAGGGGCCTGTCATCTTCTTGCTACTAAGTCACAAAATCGGGCCCGTGGATACGTGACTGTCGGTCTCTGAAAAACTCGTGAACAGCAGCGAGAGCACAAAGCTGGTTGCACCCCTCTGATACCATGCGCCATTCTGCACTTGTGTGCCTCTCGACTTTCCCTCCCGTTTCCCATATATACGCACATCACTGTGTTTGCGTCGCCTGTCTTGGTTCTTTGCGTCGTAGACGATTAGCGGACGTTCAGCAGCAATGCCGCAGCAGGTATACAGGAGGAAGTCTGTGGAATTCGATACGGAAGCGTACGAGTACTTTGTACACGTACGCTTCACACGGAAGAACCTTCGTGTGTATGTATACGTAATCACGTGATACACACGTACACACATGCCTGTTTCATTTGTATATTCGTGTACGACCGCTTGTGTCAAAGGGAGGTGGTAACCGGCAAATAATTCTGGGGATGAACTGGAAGAGAGTACGCGGTAAGCTTTATGTGTACGTGCTTCCACGCGGGTCACATACACGTCGGCATCGGTACACACACATGTGTGCCAGGTGATACGCTGAAACGATGGATTGTACAGTACTGACGATGACGTCCAGGTATAAAGAGTTCTCCCTGTTATTATTCCGTACGGGAGTAGGGCTTATAGCGGATCCGTGTGCGGATGATTGTAAAGACGAACACTGCGTGGGCACGTCGGCCTTTGTGTACAATCGCGTTAAGACGTACGCTGTCTGTAGGGTGTCAAAACGGGCGAGAACGAAGCAGAACACAAACAAACATGCCAACGGTGCACCACACTGCCCGCACAAATCGGTCGTAGTTCAGTTTTGTGGGTTGTTTGTTTACATACCTAGACAGTGTCCTACCGCTCCGGTGGATGAGGACTTCCTCCATGTAGCCGCCCGTTTGTGGACACGCCTTGACCATATGCACCATCATACGCACATAATTCCTCGTCGCTTACCTTTCGCTTCCTATACAAGGATGTACACGCGCACACACTTACACGTTTTTATGTGTATAAATATATTTCTATGCGTGCAGGTAGAAGTGAATAGCTACGTATCTCTCCCTAACGCGCATGCACGTACGTCTTCATACCCGACTCTCCCGTGCAGTCACAGCGTAGGAACACATTCACGCTGTGCACCAGTTCGACGTGTATGGGCCCAATTAGACGCTAGCATACAGCTACAATAATATACACGTAGAAGCTTTTAAGGTTATAGCATATCAACTTCTAAGCTTCTTCCATACTCACGCGAGTCTCTTCGATTCCGTTCTCCTGCAGCAGGACTCATTACGATATGGCGTACCGCCGCCCGCGGCTGCAACTGCTGCGGATGGCAACTGTTGCGGGCGGCTACTGTTGCTAGCCGTTTTCCGACTGCCCAATTCTCTACATATTCCGAAAGAGCCGTTTTTAACAGCGTAGCTTCTGTATACTTTTCGGTGTATTCAGACGCCCGTACTTCATGTAAGACGTCTGCTCAACGTACACTGCGGTTTTCCCGTCCCGTATTACACAGCAAGCTCTACCTAATATATATATATATACACACATATGCGTATGTGTACTTACACGACTACCCATGCGTACACAGTAACGTAAATAGATTGATAGACGCATACGTGTATATAAATATGCGTGTATGGTGTATGTATCACTGTACGTACACACACGTGCGTAACTCCGTATAATTAGATCGTGCGTGGACCGTCTTGATATACGAGCATTTCTGCATGCAAGTATGTACTGCGCCTGACACCACTTCTCGCACCGGACTGGTGCCACCCGACGGTGTACGCCGCATGGACGTGTCGATCTTCGCTGGAAGAGTATGCCCCCGTCTTCAGATACCTCCGTGCGTTCAAACTACGCACCTAACTTCCTATGCTTTTGCTTGCTCCCACAGCAGGAAGGTCTTGGCTGCCATCATGCAGCAATTGCGAGGACCGGCTAAAGCTCACTTGCCCAATATTGCAATTTCTTCTCGAGACACATCCAGCATGCACCGTCTAGCAGTTCAGCTGTGAGCATGCTTGGAAGACAAGTATGTGAGGCACGCTGAACTCGCAGGCTGGGGGGGACAGGTTTGCTTAGGCCTCGCTGGTTGTTGTTGCAGTAACGCGCGGAAATCGTGCAATCCCCATTCCCTGTTGCACTTTGTTCCTGCCACTGCTGGTCTGTTCTGCTGCTTTAGCGACTGCCGGTGCCTCTCCCAGCGTGGTTGATACATCTTAACGGGCTTAGATACATACATGTAACTATTATCCACCCACTTATCATGATGACTTTTAAAATTTGTCCGACCTTGTTTTTTGGCGACGTCTGCGCCTTCCCCCGCCAGCAAGCGGCAGCGCTTCTGGCTCGCTCTCACGTGCCTTCTCCTTCTTCCCCGTGGTTGTCTTTCTTACGTACGTACTCGTATTGCGCGTCTCCTACGCTTTCGTCTCGTTTGTCTTTTGCGTCGTATCCTTCCTCTAACGTTTCATGCTTCTCTGCTTTTTCTGCTTCCTCTTCGTCTCTTGTCAGTTGGCGGCCTCGGCAGCGAGATTTTCTCGGCCTAACCGCCGCCGCGCCCTGGGCCGCTTACCTTCGGTATACACGGCGCCTCCTGCTGTTCCCCTTCGCTGAGGAAGTGACTTCTTCTGTAAACTTGAATCGTCGTGTACTCCCTGCTGCCAAAGAGGCAGCTGAGTCGTGTCAACTCCTACGTGGTCTTACACGTCACGTAGCCCCGGCTCGATCACGCGTCAGTCCACCCGTCTTCCCAATTACGACTCGCTTCTTCAGCAGTCCTGGAGGCAGGGGGAGCAGCAGCAGCATAGCAGAACAACACCAGCAACGTGTAAACTCGTCAGCTTCTCGAGCTGCTGCCTCCTCTGCGTCTACTGCGGACGACCTGTCTGCTAACAACTCTGATCGCAGTGCGTCCTCTTCAAGTGCCTCCCTTCCTACAAGACCTCTTCCGTCACCGCCTGTCTCTTCCGGTGCTACTGCTGCTGCTGCTGGCGTCTCTTCTTCGTCCTGTCCTGTTCCCTCTGCCGCCTCTCCTCCCTCTACTGTCGACGTGACTGAACCTGCTGTTCCTTTTTCCGCTGCTGCGTCTGCTTCCTCCGTTCCTGCCGCTGCGCCCCCTGTTTCATCTGCTGGTGCTGCTCCAGGGTCGCGCGCCCCTGCGTCTGCCGGTGCTGCTGCACACGCACCTCGCCTACACCGCTTGGTGCTGCCACCTACGCTGCCTCAATCACTAAAAGAGAGTGGAGAAGGAAAAGCGGCTATTGCCGCTGCGATGGAAAGAGCACTGGAAGGCAGAGCAGCGGACCAGCGCAAGCTGGTTTTGGGCAGAAAACTGAGCGGAAACGATCATATGAGAATGGTCGTCCCAAAGGAAAGAAAAAAAAGGACAAAACACACTGGAGGACAGAACGCCACATACTAGGATAACCGGCACTGTGAATACTACACGTTTTACATATTACACAGAGACGTATGAGTCTACGTTGGTGGTAGGTATACATCGTCCAACACCTCCTCTGCACACCCTCGTAGACACAAAGACTCTAATACGTGTACGTGTAGATGTACCACCTGATGTACTAACGTGTCTCGTACACATGCACATCCGATTACAGGTGTGTATACAGAACGTGTAGAATCATCCCTAGGTTGCCTGCGCATAACTACACGGTACTACTGGTGTTTCTTTCGCGCTAACCCACTCAGCTGCGTGAATAGAGAGGAAGAGAGAGATAAAGAGAGGAGGGGATCGGCCTCGGACCCGTTGCAGTGCGCCGTACGTATCTGCCTCTCGAGGACACTGAGCACCTGTAGCGTAACATCTTCACACTCTTGTAGGTAATCAACCTGTAGTACACATACCCCATAATGTCCCAACATACCCCCCACCACAGGCCCTGATGTTCTGGCTGCCAAAAAAATTGGCAGCTGCAGAACATATCATGAGCGGTGTCGCAGGGACACATTTTTTATTTCTGCGGTCTCATTTGTATGAGAGCAGGCTCTTGGTGGAACCAAGCAGGTATAGAACTGGCCAGTCCCAGGTTTCCAGCCTGCAGTGTATAATGGTTCCTCCGTGTGCCTAAAGGTATACGTTCGAATCTATGGTTGAGAAGTTATCGCGCTTGTAGGATTAACTGTACCTGGTATTTGTATATAAAGAGGCATGGATGCAGCTACACGAGAACGCTGTTCACGTTGTCGACCTGCTATACGAATATGAGCGGAGGAATTTCGTGTTCACGGGTTTGAAACACACACATATTAAATGGGTGTATGTAATTATAAATATATATATATGTATATATGTATGTATACATGTATATTGTATTTGACGCTGAGGTGTGGTATCCCTTGTAGGAGGCAGAACGCTCTTACCTATGGAAATTACGCATCAACAGAGTAATGTAAGCTTGAACTATTGCTTGTGCGTACGAAGTGAGTTCACGTAAGTATTTCTTCTATACTGCGACGCGGGGAGGACCAATTATCTACATGCTTGTGCATCTTTGGTACACGTGGGTATACTGGAAAGGGGTCTGCAGAGTATGTATTGTGTAGTGCCTGAATAGGTCATTGTTGAAGGTTTTTTTTGTGGAGCAAGGGTACACTGGTGAAGCTTGCGCGGAAAATCTCTGTAAATAAGAACGAGCGCCTCTCATTTTCGTCCTGAGAATGAACAGGAAAAGAACACACGTTCTGCGCGTCCTTGTCTCGTCTGGCTGTTCGCGTTGTGATAACTCTTCGTGCTCAAGGGACACCAGGCGGAGCCTTGTCGACAGTCACCGACGCTGTGAAGTAATAGAGGGATCTGTATAGTTGTCTACCACAGTGAGAGTGTTGCAGGGGTCTGGCGGCTGCTTGTGAGTGGGGCTTGCACAACGAGTCCGTTTGTTCGGTCGGTGGCTCATAGCGGCGGTTGCCTTGTGAACGAGAGTGGACAAGCAGGATGCGCCGCCGCGTACGTTGCAGGCTGTGAGCCGTGCACAACTGTTTTTACAGAGATGTGACAACACTTTGGCGTAACGGACCGGTATGGTAAACAGAGTGTGCTAGCAACGCGGCACTAAAGCAGTCCTTTTGTCTGTGTATGCATCAAGTTCCACGGGTATGCCGTGTGTGGTAGTATACGCGTGTCTGTGTTGAAGTTCAAGCACTCATCTTCCTACAGTTTTACAGATGTCACAAACCCCCGTGTGAGAAGGCAACTGGAAGATCTTAGTCTTTTGTTGCTTGGCCAGTTGTACTTTCTCAATCCAGCCATTGAGCTGGGCTCGACCTGTTAGGCACTTCTTTCAGTTTCAATAGTTTCTCACGTCCCGCACCCCTCTGAGATGGGAATTCCAGCTTTTTGACCCTTCCTTGCGTGACAAGGTACGCTGCCTCAATACAAGAGTCGAAATGCATTCGAAGCCTTCGGTGACAGCAGGCGTGCCGGGGCCGTAAGCGGTGTTATTGTGTCTGCGCCGCCTAACTTCCTGTCAGGAGAAATTGTTCGAGATACGACTTTCGCCGTTAAGGTGACTGAAAATTTAGGGGCTGAACGGGGTGCTCAACGACCAACTTAGTGTTGTGGTCATTGAATGATGAAGAAAAAGACCCTATGCCTTTCTTTCTGACTTCCACCCATATTTATTCCATGGCAACCGCTTGCCTTAAGAATGTACTGCAGCTTTCTAAAGCGCACGGAAAGTGAGAGAACAACAGTCGTCTTCAAAGGATAGGCCAGGTGAAAGGACCTTGTCAACAGAGGACGCTCTGTCGCGGGAGCTTGTCCAGAAGATGCAGCTACAGAGCACCAGAAACACACCGTCGTTACTTGCCGTTTCGTATTTAAAGTGTATCGACTCTGCGAGGCAGTGCGGGCGGCACAGGGAACGGTGAATGTGAAATTCATCACCGGGTAGAAGCATTTGTCGTATCACGGTGTGTCTGGCATTGCCTGCGGGTGTGTACCTCCTTTCACTGGCGTTACAAAATCCGCACTAAGCATCTATGGACTCAGTAGTTCATGCCTGTCTGTGCAAGTAAGTGAAAGCGGGGGATATTGCCTTGCAAAACTGGCGTGTGGAGTTCTAGTAGCACAACTTTGGATGCAGTTGGCCGTGCAGTGTGACACAAGCAGGATCATGGTCAGTCCACGGTAGAGATCACTTGAACACTACAACACGGCCCCTGCGTAAAGGTGACGGGCTACGAAGGTAAACGGAAAAAGTTCGAGAAGGGTCGCCCGCCTAGCTGCTGTCGAACACAAGAACTCTGCAGTGATCGTACCCCTTTTGCTTCATCAGCGCCGATGTTAGACAAGCGATGCTGTGTGGATCTGGAGGGGAGTGCCGCCACACACTACACTGAAGAAATTCGCGCTCTTGGTAGGACGTGCTCTCAATCCTGCTGGCGACACACCTACCTAAATGCGTGTACTTCCCCTAGGGGATACAATAGTGGCAACGTTGTGGCTCTTCGATGTGCCGTGACTGTTGTGATATTGCCGCCGCTTCTGCTGTTGCCGCAACTTATGAAATTGTCACACTTTTTCTTCGTAGGGCTTCTTTCTAATCTTGAAAGGACCCATATCCTATCTGCTAAAGGTGCGACCAATGTGCAAAACCTGTCGCTACATTGGAGAACCAGGTGAAATGCGTCAAGCTGGAGAGTTTTAATATCTCTGCGCCCCAACGCAAATGTTGAGAGAATACTATCTGCGTAGCTCCTAAATTCACGACTGCGTTTGATGCTACGCAACCGAACAGGTATGATTTCGGTCTTCGGAAATCTCAGAGGGATATCGCATAAAAGTTTCACTTGTTCATAAATATGGACACGCAAAAGTGAAGACTTTAGCATTGATGGTTAAAATCTTTTGCAACTTAAAAGCGCTCAATAGGCAGCTGGCTCCGCCAGATGTTTGCCGAAAAGCTAGCACAGTGCTAGAAGTGTGCCACAGCTTTCACTTCATTATGGACCTCCGCACAGTCACCGGGTAGTCACATAAGTTCTTATGTCTCTAAAGAGCTTCACACTTATGGAGAGGCACCTGGGGCCCTCCCTCGCGTGTTACTTTGTTGGTCGGAAATGATTGTTAGGCGTCTACTCATCAATGCGCTTTCAAATCTCTTTAAGTGTCTAAACAGCCAGACGCATTAACAGGCTTTCAGAAAGTTCATCCTCCACTGCATACGCGTAAGGTGTGCAGCGAACACGCGCGTGTATACATTGCGGCAGTCGTGCCAGCGGTACACGTTGAGCGGTTCTCAACATCTGGTAGTGAGGAGCAGAGCTGCCGCTCGCATATATAGGAAGTGTATTCTCACAGTCACCTGCTGGATGTAATTTGCAGCAAATGGTAATACTCACCACCCAGGAATACCAGTTTAGACACAATGGCGGTATAAGGTGCTTTCGAGTCCACGTCTTCCGTGAACGGCTCGCTGTGTGTCTCCACGAGCTTGGCATAACGCTACACGTTGTTTCCAGCGGAAAGTGTGCGAGTTCCTGCTTGGCAATTTAAAGAAGTTGTGCGGATACTTCTGTGACGTACTTTCATCGATGTGCGAAGTAATATCTGTGCCCTGCATGCATTTTTCCTCATATACATATGTGTGTATATGTTCGTATGTGAATCTATATCTACACATCCATCCGTCTATATATATAATATGCATACATATATATATATACACACACACAGAAATCTCTGCGCACAATAATACGCGTGTCTAGCAAGAGACGCGTGCCGCACATCACCACGTGTGAATTTGCAACGGACTGAAAAGGGCAGGATCGTCTCCCGCACAGAGAACAGCAGTGTCCATTTCTTGTAGATTTGGAAGGCTGTGCGTACAAAAGCGTGCGGTAGTGTCAGCCGCTGGAGTCGGCGAAAATACTGCTTTTCTGATATTCGAATGAAACGTACATTTTGACGGGAACTACCAACAGCTACAGCCACCAAGTCACTTCTGCCCGACGAACTGTCCCTCTCAGCAGTAGCCACACGTCCTCCAGGGCTGCCCCCATTACCGACACATCGCACGCAAAGAGCGGACACGAAATGCGTGTCCGTGTTCTCAGACGGGCACCGGACTCTTTTTTACACCAAACAGTCAATCGCTGCTGCACATACAGTGAGAGTTGCTGCATACGATCGTCCCTCCGTGTGACTGCGTTTGTGCACTGCTCAAATCGCGGAACTTCCCTCTGTCGGACAAGCACCGCCTTAATGTCCACTACTCTTCTGGAAGAAAAGTGCGGAGCCGCTCTAAGCAAATTTCAGCATCTGTGTGGCTATCTCTCCACAGCAATAGAGTAACTGCGCAGGGAACATAAGGGGCTGTGCGCACACGGGTTGTGAGACTCCGCGCTCTTTTCTATCCCAGAGCAAGTGTGCTGTTATTTTCGCTGCTGCGATTGGTGCGCGTACTGCTGCTGCTACCTTCTTGCTCAGGATGCTGCTGCTGCTGCGAGTGTTGTTGTTGCCGGTGTTGCTGCCGATGTCGCTGCTGTCACGCTGCTTCGAGTGGTCCATTTGGAACCAATTTCTGCATCTCTGCTGCGGCTGCACCAGCTGCGGATTCTCTCTTGCACGTGGTTCGCTAGCAGCTGGAGTAGCAGCGGCAGCAATCGAGCAGCAGCAAGCTGAGCCACGCACTGCACAACCTTCCACACCTGCAGGCTCTCAACTGCAGCAGCAGCCTCTTTCAAAGCTACGCCTTCGCTGCTTCTGTCTTCGATAAGCCGCTGAACTGTTCCTGCAAACTGCTCAGTAGCACAATCCATGCAGACGCTGTCGTTGCTGCAGCTGCTATTGCTGCTGTTGCTGTTGCCGCTGTTGAAGCTGCTGTTTCTGCAGATGCTGCACCAGCTCCACCACCGCCAGCTGCTGACGCAGGAGTCATTTCTACACGCTGCTCGGGCAGCATGGCGGCTGCAGGGCTGCAGCAGATGCTGTCGTAGAGCCCCCACAGGAAGGACAGCAGCAGCGCAAATCATCCGATGAAGAGTGGTGTACGTACACCGCAAGCGCGCAGCTTGCCGATCGAAGGCCGGCGTGCCCCCGACAAGGCACGCAAATTCTCGGCTAAACTGCTGCACGAGCTCTTCATTCAAACGCAACAACAGCCCTCTGTACACCTCTGCTGCTAAGGAACGAAACCTTTCCTGCAGCAGCTGTTTTGCAAGAACAGCAACTGGGCAAGACAATGCTGATGCTGCTTCCGCTCTGTGTCGTTGATATGCTGCGAAACTCTTCATCAACTCGACGCCTTTGCTTACGCTGCTGCTGTCGCCACTGCAGCTGCCACCGTTTCTGCTGCTGCTCCTGCTGCCGCTGCTACAGTTACGGACGTCACTAATGCTGCTGCTCCTCTCCGCAGAGAAGGAAAACCTGCTACAACAGCCGGGGTGTTCCACGTGGAGGGGGTCCACTTCCTCTCGTGCTGCTCCTGTTGCTGTCTCGTTTCGCATCCGTAACCGCGACTCCTGCTGTGCCAAATGCTGCCGCTGGTGCTGCGGGTGCCTCTCCTTTTCCCAACCCCTCTGCGCCGCTGATAAGCTTCTTCTGTGGTGCTCCAGCTCCACCTGCTCAACTCCTAGCAGTCCTGCTTGAAGACTCTGCTGCTGCTGTTGCGGAAGCTGCGGGCACGGCTGATGGCTACGCTGCTGATGCTGCTGCTGCAGTCGTTCTTCCAAAAGATGCTGCGCTTTCTGCCACAGGTACAGCAGTCGGTGGCCGTACGCTGCGGCTACGGAAGAATAAAACGCCCGTTCTTCGGTGTGTCTCTGCTGCAGCCGGTCCTCGCCCCCCCACCGCACTTCTCTCCACACCTCTTCACAACGTAGTGGCCTCTCCGGCAAGCTGTTGTTGCTGTTGCTACTCCTGCGATCAGTCGTCTTCCTGCTGCTGTCCTCACTCGTTTGGATCCGGCTCACCGAGCTGCAGCTCTCGCTGCGGCAGCTGTAGCTTTGGCTGCTGCTGTTATGACCGCTGCCATCCCCCCTACCGCTATCGCGAGTGCTGCTGTCTCCCGTGCGGCTATTGCTGGCGCTGCTGCGTCCACCGCTGATGCTGCTGTCCTTCTCGACGTTGCTGCAGCTATTGCTGCCGCTGTTGTTGTCGCTCCTGCTGTCGCTGTGGGTGTCGCCGCTGCTGTTGCTGCTGCTCTCGCTGCTCCAGTCGCTGCTGTTGCAACTCCCCCACAACTCTCTTCCGAGGGCTGGATATGCGAGAGCTGCAGAGGTGAGCTGCTGGATCTGCGGCTGCAGGACGCATAACACTTCGTCCGCTAGCGTGGCAGCAGCAGCAGCGCGTGCAGCAGCACAGGCCGACAAATTCCCAGGTCTGTTGTCTCTGATTTTGCAGCTGCTCGTAGTTCTGCCGTACCTGAGGAGGCGCCAATGGCAAGTTCGGAGCATCAGCAGCAGTAATAACCCCCCCGCACCGAGGAGCAGTGGTACAAGGGGCAACAAACGACGTGAGAGCAGCTGCTGGAAAGATTTCGTCGGTGCTCCTACTTTTGCTGCTGCACCGCGCGTCCGTGCTGCTTCTGCTGCAGCTTCTTCTCCTGTTGCTTTTGCCAGGGACTCTACTGCTGACGCCGGTGCTGCCGTAGGAGTCAGCGTCAGGCGAACCTGCAGCACACGCAAGGGTAGCTGGAGCAGCAGCAGCGGAGGAGGAGGAGGCGGAGACGGAAGATAAGGACGCAGCGCTGCTGCTCGTACTCCACGGGGAGCAGCAGAGTTGGAACACTGCGCGGCTCGTTTTTGCCGAGCTGCTACAGTTGCTGACGCTGACGCTGCTGCTCCAGCTGATGACAAGGGACTTGTTGCTGCTGCTGAAACTGCTATCGAGGACGCAGAAACTGCGGCTGACGGAAAGATTCCCGGTGCTGCTGCTGGTGTCGGCGAAGGATCTGCTCCTGCTGCTTTTGGGGTGGCTACGGGCAGTCCCTTTCCTGCTGCTGCTACTCCTGGTGGTCCTCCTGCTGCTAGTGACGTTCCGATGGAGGTTGCTGCTGCTGGAGCCTTCGACTCTGGCAACGCAGATATATGAAGAATCTTCACTGCTGCACCATCATGCGGCCTTCTCCATGCATGCGGAAATCCAGCAGCACCATTCGTCAGCAGGCTGCAGCGGCGTCTCCCGTTTTTTCCTGCACCTGCTGTTGCTGCTGCCTCTGGATCTGCTGCAGCTGCTATTGCTGCGCCTGCCTCTGTTGACGAAGCGGTGGTGGCTGCTTCTGAGGCACGCAGAAGTGGCAAGCGGGTCACTGCATTGCGCCCCGCTGCTTCAATTTCTGGTAAAGCGGTCGTACTTTGGCGCAATCGCGGCAGGACAGAGCTGCTGGCAACGGAACCATGTCTGCTGTGGGACAGTGTGGTGCAGCTACTGCTGCTGCTGCTACTGTTGTAAAGACTGCTGCCGTTCCTGGTGCTAGATCTGCTGCAGATGGCGCTGGCGCTACTGCTGCGGGTAGTGTTGCTGCCGTTGCAGGTGGCGCTGCATGTGATGCTGCCGTTGTCGAAAAAACTCGTGCTGCCGTTGCTGCCGCGTAACCAAAGGGAACCAGCAGGAAGAGACGCAGCAGCAGCCGCAGCAGAGAGACACGCGCTTCGACGGGAAACTCCTGCAGAAGCCAAGGAAGCGTGCCTCCCAGCCGGATGTGCGCCCGCAGCAGCAAGAGGAAAAGAAGGACGAGGCAGTGGAGGTGGAAGCGCAGAAGAAGCAGCAGCAGGAGCGACAGAAAAAAGAGAAGTCGAAGTCAGTTTTACTGCCACAGAAAAGCGCACCTCCCACTGCAGCAAGAGACGGAAGGAAGCAAGCAGCAGAGAAAGGGAAAATACAAAACGACGCAGCACTAGAAGCAAACGATTTCTACGAAAAGACACCACCTGCCGCATCATGAGGGCCGCTGGAGCTTGGCTCGCTCCGCAAAAAAAAAGAACTGCTGCCCCTGCTGCTGGGGCTGCGGCGGCTGTGTGTAAACCGGCTGTCAAAGCGACACACACGTACGCTGTAAGACGTCCACATCTCCACGGACGTTTACGCAGAAGAAACCCGCTGTACTACACCCGCGGCAGGAGTATCCATCTAACAGACACGTGTCTCTACGGAAGGCTGCGGCGTCTAAAATCTTCTCGCTATAGATGAAGGCCACACTGGCGCAACACGTCGACGAAGATGTACAGCAGGTGAACTTTTGGTTCGACGGGAGATGATCTACACGCCTTCGGAAAACAAACGTACACACAGATGTGTATGTACACACATCATTATGGGTGTGTGTGCGACCTGCCTAGTGGCCTGCGTGGGTCCCACGGGGAATCAGAGATAGACAACAGCTAAGAAAGTGCGACGTCCGCGGGGACGACGTCTAAAATTTGAAAGGACACAAAGTGTCCAGACGACACAGAGAAACAGTTGGACGTGTGCATACGTGTAAAGATATATATCTTTTAGTCTTTAGCGGTGTCTAGGCTACAAGGAGATATCTAGACAAGCGTGCTAGACTCCCGCTTTTATCTATGTGTACTTATATGTATGCACCGGTAGGTGCCCACACGACGTGTAGAGCAATAGAGACTACCGTGGACGTGTGTGAAGGACGAAGCGTTCTTCTGGTGGGAAACGGTGGCATAGAAGCGTAAACATGAGAGGGGAAGAAGAATGGCAGGGGACTCTACGTGGCGTATAGTCACAACGTGTGTAATATATATACACATCCCTAAAGATGCATAGAGGTGTATGTGGAAGCCTGTCTTTCACAGCACTGCGAGAGAGACGCGCATGTATGCATACGGAGCCGCAGTTGAGAGAGATGCTGGGTCTTCCCATATGAAAAGAATAAACGTGGGAAAAAGAAGTGCGGCGCGTGCGCCATAAGTCATCCGTTTTTCCTCTGCCACCTGCCGGCCTCCACACGAAGACTTTCCCACCTATCTTTTGTACACTAGTATAGTACGGACCACAATAATGTGGGACTCGGTACAAAAGAGGCTGTCCTGAACGGTCCACATGCGTGCATACATATATATATATATATATGTATATACGTATACATGTAAAGATAGAGAGAGGGAGAAAGAGAAAGCGAGAGGGCGAGAGAGACATACGTAGTTATACACGTAGACAAGTAGGGATTGAGGCAGCTCAGCAGGTTACCGACATATGAGTGAAAACCGGTGCATTCGAGACGCGTACGTTCAGGTAACAGTTGCTGCCCATGTCTAAACGGTGAAACAGATCAAAAAACTTCAACGTAGCGTGTGCGTAGAGGGAAGGAATACACGCTTTCTCAGTTAAGAGATAAGCAACGGCAAGTGGCACGCATAGACATGTGTGTGCAAAATGCTACGCAAACGTGGAATTGACGATCTCACATTGAAAGAAGAAGCGACGGCAAGTGGTAAGGACGTTCACCGAAACTGCTATGCATACGTGCGTACGAATATACGCGCAAATGTGTCCATGTATACGTATCAGTTTGAGGTTGCAATAACCACACAGTATAGATATGTAATATACATGCGTCTATCTATACGTACATACATATATATATATACATCCATACATACAGACATACGTGTAGTATTTTGCATGTATGCTGTAAGAACGCCGTACCGCAGCTTCACACATGCGGACGGTAGAGCATGCGAAGGTGGGAGGAAATGGGTGGCTTGGAAGACCAGAAAAACACTACTTTCGGTGAAACATTCTGAAGAAAGGCAGCTGCCTTTTATGCACACCATAAAACTGAAGGAAAGCAGATATGTTGAAACCAGCTCTCGTCTGTTAACGGCGGGTGAAGTAGCCATGGCTCATGTTATGTTGTCGCGCAAGAAGGGGGGGCTGCCCTCGTCCCACGCCGGGGGCCAGCGACTACCCATTGTAAAAACGTTTTCGTAACTGCCTCTGTGCTGCAGTGAAGTAGGTGCGCTTTCTTTTTCCGTATTTTAGACATGAATTCAAACGTTTCAACACTGTGAGTACTGCACACTTTGCAGCAGTTAAGAAATGCAACTGCGTTGGGAAAACCTATCACTTGCAGTGTTCGGACGGCAGCAGCGTTGTCCGTATAGCAGAAGAAAGTAGACACTTGCCTCTCAACTCCATCTCTTTCGCTCCCTGTAACTAGATCGTTGATGGAATTATTTGTAAACTGCAGATGACATGAAAAATCGTGCAAATGCTGATGTTTTACGGCCCAGTGTAAGCGGCGGCGCGTTTGTTGGACACACGAGTGAACTGCAGAGTGGACGAAAAAGCACGCAAATACTAGTGTTTCACTGCGTGACGGTGTGCGCCTCATAAAAGCTAGCTGGCATAGGATAACACATCCCTAATTTGGTGACTCAACATAAGACGTAGAAGTGGATAGGCTTATGCCTTCATCCGTCCACACGTGCATGCTGCCCTTCGTAAATCGAGCCATTATGTCCTTGATCCCGTGATATCTCTCGACTTGGTCAAGGGTAGCGGCGTACATGTATCGTAGGTGATAGACGACCACGTGCATATGTGTAATCGGCCGGATACACGCATCCAGCTGCCTGAACACTGGCATCTGCGTACCTCATCCACGTGATGTAGTGGACTTCGTAATCAACTGGTGAATCATATGCCTATTGACGGTTGTCATGGCTTCCTTCAAAAATTGCCGCGTTGTATGCACGTGCAGCTCCACGTAGGTATACTTCTGCATCTAACCGAATATACGAATATGTGCGTTTGTCTGGTTGTAGTCAATCAGTGATTTGTAAAAGCGTACTGCAAAACTGTTTTGCTTTTGCATCAAACATGCACGCCACACGGCAGGCGTCCAAAAGATAGATGTGTAGATGTTTGCTTTCTGCAATTTCCTGACTGGATTAAGCAGAAGGAGGAAATAACAGGAGCTAAGGTAGGGAACAAAGAGGAAAGAAACTATGTCGTTTGCACGGTGTAGCCTGGTAAAAAAAGATAAGCACTGTCTTACTTTTGCACTGGACTGCATTGTTATACGCTTACGGTAGCGACGTGCAGTGAGGTTTTTAACTGAATGAAATGACTGTCGTTAGGCGCTTGTACAGGGGTCCACACAAGTGTAGAGAGTTAAGTGTAAGTACGTATAATAGAAATTTTTTTCGGTACATACAGTTATATACACATACGTGTGTGTGTGTGTGTGTGTGTGTATGTATGCGTGTATGTAAGTATAACAGAGAGGTGGTGGTGGTGTTATGACTACAGGACAAAAAGATGACACGGCAGAAAGACGATGGGGGAGAGAGAAAGAATGAGACAAACGCGCATGTATCACAGAGGAGAAACCCGCCGTAGATATCCGCGCTTTTAAGAATATCAGACGTGGGGCTGCTGGCGTCGCCCTTCAGCGTTGAACGTATTCAGAAACGCGTAATTCATACAGGTTTGTACATACGTGTGAACGTGCGCGTGTACCGACAGGTGTTAGCACATGCATATATATATACATATATGTATGTATACGTGTTTGTGTCCATGCGCGTTGGTAACTATGAATGTGTGACTAAGTGGTGTGTCCTCTTCAGCAGCACGAAACGGGTATGCACGCGTATGTGCATACACTCTTGCGCGCACACTACGCGTGTGCCTGCCTAACAGCTCCCGGTCGTACGTGGCACGCGTGAGTACGTACCACTGGATACGATAGTGAACATATACGTCAAATTCTGTGTGTGAGGATTCGCCTGAGTGCCGTAACGTTGAAAATCCTTGCACATATAAGTTTATGCCTCTGAATGCGGACGTCCACGCTCGATTGCATGCACATATATATATATATGTATATATATATGTATATATATATATATGTATATGCACACCTGTGTGTGCATGTGTACTACCTCTTTCCACACCGCTTCTTTGCCGCAGACGCCTCACACGGCTGTACGAATAGAAGAACGGCGGCCTTGGAACAAAGTAGAAGAGAACAAATGCTTACGCAAGATTTAGGTATCTGACGTTTTTCCTCCCACTCTCATCAGAATTCTCTCAGACATAGTAGGACAGTTGCACGTAGCATCAGTGCAGGCAACAGAATGTTTGGACTTGCGTACGTATGTCTTCTCAAATCCGTAGAAAAAAACCGTGGCCTCAGTCCAGCAACTGACTGCACTCTGAATAAGAGTGACTGGCTGACGTTGTAGAGGAGAGAATGACAGCAGCAGATAAATGTCCAATGTGTTACCGCAAATTCCTACAGTCCAGCAACTGACTGCACTCTGAATAAGAGTGACTGGCTGACGTTGTAGAGGAGAGAATGACAGCAGCAGATAAATGTCCAGTGTGTTACCGCAAATTCCTACATACGCACCCAATGTTGACGACAAAGGAAAATACCTGGTGTACAGTGGAAGTGAGGGTCTAGAGTGTTTAGCCTCTCCTTCCACATCGTGAGTAGAAGCAACAAAGAAAAGCAAAGAACATAGCACCGGATGTGAGGGGCTTTCGCGCCAGCCGCTTTGTGGTACACTGACTATAAAGAATACCGTACGTACACAGAAAAACAGCAGACTTCTAGACTGGCTATTTTAGGGTATGTCTCACCTTTTCTACTCCGGTGTAGACGTAGAATGTGAACGCGCACGTCACCGATGTACTTGTGAAACGATACAGCCGCAGCTGGATATCTTCTTTTGTCTCCCGTCCTGTATGTGAAACAGAAATGTATTTGCAGACGTAGTGTTCGCGCAGCAAAACGTAGGTCTCTTTAATCGTGTACAACTCTAGTCGAGTTCCAAGGGCGTAGTTTTCACAACGCCGTTGTGGCTGGTATCTAGCTTTAAGGAGCCGGAGAACCAGACGCTATTCGTCGAGGCGGATGCTGCTGGGCTGTTCTTCTCATGCTCTCTGTTGTCATTCTCGACCGTGAGCTGCATTTCGTTCAGTTTCCGTACCCAACCACGACGTCAGCTCTGTTGATAGCCGGGTCCCCTCCGTGTGCGTTGCTTCAGCTCGTAACATGAAAGGCAGTAAGCTGAATAAGCAGAAGTTCTCGCTTGTTCTTCCTCAAGCACTCTGACCGCGTAGCTGCTTGCCAGTGACATCCGCCAAATTCCGCTCGATTCCTTTTCATCTGCGAGCTCGAATCCTGTGATTTTCTCCAACCTAAGGGAAGCCTACTTTGACTTCCAGACATCGCTTGCGTACCCGCCAGTCAGCCACCGAAGCTCGGTACAATACTATTTTCTCAGCGTGCGTCTGATTCGTGCCCCGAATGACAGGACGACGCTCACACGTGTTTCACTTTTTACCATACCACCCCCTCGCGCGGCCGAATAAAGCACTTTACACCTATTCCTTTATCACTTGTGTGCCTGCGCAGTCCAGAACAAATAGGTGGCCTTTCTAAATGTGTCGATCCCTGCTGCTGCAGAGACGAGATTCAAGTGGCGTCTTTCGCACCCGTCCAGGCAACATGGAATTCAAACACCACTCCGTATCTTCATATGAAGGAGCCGAAAGGGAAGAGGGAAATAAAACTCAAACTGCTAATCAAGCAGGGGGCTTGCCACAGAATGCCCACATTTTAGTGGGAGCTCCTTCCGCGAATGCATTTGCTAACGACATCGAACAACTGGAGAAATTCAATTCCCTCAACGTGCGTGTTTTGTAGACTGGCAATGCCCTTCATACGTTTGTAGGTTGAATGAATGAGGAGATCTTCGGAAGCTACCTCCGAAGGACAGTATTTGTGAAATGTACTAGCTCTATCCACTTGATGTGCGTCTGTTTGTAATTGAAAACCAGAGAGCAAAGGAAACGGATGTGTGTGAAAAGCTTATAGCTCGAAGGTTATGCATGATGGATTCGTAGAGAGACTATTTGACTCAGTATTTGAGCGTCTCACAGCAAACTTCAAGTTCGCCGTGGGAGGGATATCCCGAGCTGGAAAGCATACGTCACTGGAACCTCATACATAGCTATACGTAGTACCTTGTACTACGTATAGGGGTACATCCCAGTAGGTAGTACCGCTAGCACCTGTGAACAGCGACGAAGGTCCACCGTGTAGCTGCCTGCCGCCATCAACATTATTGCCAGGCTTGAAGTCCAGAACTGAAAAGTAAAGCTCTACACCGTGTTGTAAGCATTAAGACTGTGTGCGTCGCTCGACTTTGGCGACAGTATATTTGTGTAACTATTGCAAGGACCTCTACTGCAGTGTAAAGTATGTACACCACATGTAAGAACGACATGCACGCGTATGTGGGTGTACACCTACCACGTGTTGTAGATGAATACAGTCAACTCAGAAGCTTTGGAAATCCTACCTGTAGCTCGTATCTGTACTATGTCAGCTGCATGTAAATATAGAGTACCTGCATCGCAAAGGTTACGCTGTATGTGCAGATACAGGATATCTGTAACATTTGGATCTACTATGTCGACAGTGGCTAAGCACGTGTACGCGTATGTATGGGCACAAGAACGACATTTGTGGTAGGAATCAATGGAAAGCCTGTAGTGTATACACGTAAGCGCAGACATCGCTAGTTGCGCATGAATTTGGCTTCCTCGAATCAGCTTATTTTCTCCTTTCCGTGTTACCTTGTGCACACATACGTACCTCTATGTATATGCGTTATTACACATGTGTACGTAATTGTCAACGACTGTCAGAGGCAGCTCTTAGTCTTTCTTTCTTGGAAGGGGAAGGTGAAGAAGGGCTCCTGTCGACGTTGTGCTCACAGCGTTAAGCATCACGAAAGCACAACCAGATATGCGGTCGGCAATGAGACACATACGCGATTATGCATGCGACGACGTTGTTGTCCGAGCTTACCACTAGAACCTCCTCACATGAAGGTGCACGAAAGATTCTCTTTCAAACAACTAAACCACGTGTTGGAATGGCGCAAATCCGATCAAATCTTCACAATGTCTCGATCGTGTCCACTCACGAATATTCTTACTAATATTCACACGCTCTGCGCGCTAGCCCTAGATCTCCACCATAATTGCAAACGACCTCAAATGTGGAGATGAAAATCTGTTGTACGCCTTTTTGCGCGTTTCTCAGGAAGAGCTCCAAAAGGTCCACTGGCAATACGTGGGTACACATGCCCAACTGCGCGATATTATGAACGACTTCTGCTCGTCTGTGCTGTTAAACAAGCCGGTGAGTGACGCAAATCACAATAGGCTTCTATGAAGCAACATAGACAGTCTTTCATCTGAGCGCTTTATAGGTGGAGGTGCAAGTGCGTTGACTTTATCACCAGCACACAAAGAAGGGCTATACTTCTCGTTCCAGATGCTTTCGACTGCCTTTCTCTCCAGACTGCGGTGCATATCATATAGTATATCATTAGCCAACATAATGGATAATGCAGCGCAAGGAGTGCATTGAAGCGCTGCAAGCGCGACGATGTTGCTTGATCGTGAACATCTACTGTGCAATAAGTCATTTCCGTAATAAGAAAAGAGGTGTCGGAACACGCACTGAAGCCTTCTGTCTCTTTAACGTATCCGGTAGTAGACAGGAAAGCGAGACAGCTCAACCTGCGACTTCTCACGTCCTAGTAACGCACTGCGACATCACGTGAAATCTTGAGTGTGGCTGTATGCCATCCCTGTTTGGCAGGATGATATTTATGCGTACGCAAACGACTACTTTAGCTCCTTCTGTTCTTAAAAGACGGAACTCCTTTTGCTCAAGGGGGAGCGTTGGAATAGACAATGTAAGAAGATAACGTTTCAGACTTCGCACTTCTATGCTGTGAAAGAAGGGGAACAGGGAGGTAGGGGGGGAACAATAATAGCTGGAAAGAAAAAAGACGAAGTGGAGGAACACCGGGTACACACAAGGGACTCAAAGACCCCAGTAGCTGCGCTTTCTCAGCGACAAGAGACACGAAGGACAAAAATGAAGAGTACGACGTTCTTGTTTTACAAAGATGTTTGAAGGACACCAGGAGCGGCCGACGACAGGCCAACCGCAACTGCTGGTCAACCGCAGAGCAGATTTATTAAAATCTGGACGAAGAGTGCCCCTTACAAGAAGGAATCTGTGTATCACAGGCGACACCGAGGTAGGAATGCAGATATGCTGCAGTGGGAGTCTGTATATCACCGGCGACATCAAGGTAGGGATGCACATCGGCTGGAGGGCTGAAGTGAAGCGGGCTTTTTACTTTGGTTCTCAAAAACGCAGCCCGAAGCACTAGAGCAGAGATGTGGTGTCGGTGTACCACAACCATGTAAGAACATCCTGAGGTTTTGCTCTATGAAGAAGCGGAAGGGTAGAGCGCAGGAATCTTACGGTCAACAAGGCTTCCAGCACGAAAGTGCGACAACCCGGCACAAAGCATAGGCGCGAAAATGTTATTCAGTAGATGACACAAACAGGGAGATAACAAAAAAGGAGAAACACCCTGGCCATCGCCAACACGTACTGAAGTGACGCTTAAGGTGTTCCGAGCAGATGCTGAACTGTTTACAGTGAAGACGACGCGGTGATACTATCTCCGTAGACTACTAAGGTCGGGAAGTACGTAAATGACACGCTTACGCACACGGATGCTGGTGGCATTTCAAAATGGCACTCAGGTCATTTTCTACAAAAACAACGAGAATTGTGCTGATATTCAAAAGCACACATGAGTGTTACTCAAGCCGTTTTGAACAAAGACAAAGCGACTTTCTGGGTTCAACAGCGTACCGTGATAGTGAACTTTCCCTTCAAGGTGCCCCACTGTGACGGTGGCTTGTAGCTCTGGTTGCTCTTGGGTTCAACCACATTGCCGTGGTGTCAAGTATTTTACCACGGTGCATATTTGTGTGCAGCTTGAATAGATTATAGCGAATGCGGACGTTGGGTACAACTGGAAAAGCTATCGCTAGAGCTGCGCAGCAATGCCGTGGTGTCACGTACTCTACTACGGTGCATACTTGCGGAGCTTGGGTTCAGCTGGGAAAGGTATCGTTATTAGAGTCATGCATTTTTAATGACGCGAATACTCGTCAAATTCCACTTTATCACTGCTGTGCTTTTGTCCAACCAAAATATAAGGCCACGTGCTTTTTCCGAATTACACGCACTTGTACAATACCTTTGCGTTCTCTCACAAACTTTCGCACAAGGCGCAGGATAATCTTTTATAGGCGCCCAGCGTGGTAGTGCTGCTCGGGCACCGGATGCCTACGAAAAGTATGCATGCATCCTTAGTGGAATTCTGCACAAATCTGCCACTACACTACTTGCGCAGTTCGCTGTAGTATGCTTTTACGTTGGCGTATGTGTGTCATATACTAATTCTTTCTGTAATATGTGATCGGTTAGCTGTAACCACCCGCAGCGTTCCTCTCCGTACCGACGTAACAGCAGGTTCAGTAGCCTGGTAGTTTACAGTCACTGGTGCGCAACAAAGAATCCATGGGATCGGCAATATGTTCGTTGTTATCCACGTCCACAAAAGTCTGAAGAATATATATACATATATATACGCACATGAATTGCCTTTGAGAAACAGAAAGAAACAGTTCTTACTTCCTGCGTGAAGTTCACAACATATAGTCGTGTTCGAAGCTGTACGCATTTGCAAGGCAAAGTTCCAGTTGTTATGAAGCAGAAACATCCTACCACTTAGACGTGCAGGGACGTCGGTGGCGTCATTTATGTTACTCGGTGATATCCCTTTGAAAGTCCGCGGACTTCCTGTCAACAATCCTAATATCGCATCTCTGCGAACACTACAAAGCCCACAGACCCCGCTTCTCTGCTTCGCGATACAGTTGACATAGGTATACGTACGTGCGTGTGGACGCGTGTTTGCCGGAATGTAGGCATACAAAGAACGAGCGAAACAAGTAAGAAGGGACAACAATAACAGTTATGTCGCGAAAGCTTTACTGCTCCAGCGAAAACGCATGCTCTCACATGTGGATATCACATGAGGCGACGCCAGAACGCACTAAAAAGTAGACCAAATTAGAATCAACACTGCAATACGCGGCACGCGCTGCAATTTGCTTGCACCCTTTGCAAGCGCCTAGAGGCCACTAGTACCAAGAACACTTCCCACAAAGGCACGAAAAAGCCACACCTTCCAACACATATGTATACGTATGTAGAAATCATACAAATAGAGCCACATACACTTACACGTATGTAGAGATCTGCGTGATCATCTCTACGTATATGGTATGTGAACGTGGTCATGCATTGCTTTACTTCTTCCCTTGGTTTACGAATAGAACGTTGCACAGTCACAGAACTAGACTTCATTTGAACACCACGCATGTGTGCGTGCGTGTAACACCGGCCTACACATACTTGACGTACAGGTATGCGTACGCATTCACGTATACACAATTCGTACACATAGGATGGACGTACATTATAACAAAAATATGTGTTTACATCACTCCCGTCACATCCTACTACCCATGTACGTAGTGTCTGTGCAAGCGAGCAATCAATGACGGCGCAAACAACTTGCCGAAAGCACCCACCGCAACTCATTCTTTCCCCGGCCATCGGCTTGCTTGCTGAAACTCTCTGATTTTTATCAGAGAGCAGCAGGTTGACCTTCACGGTCATGCTGTTGCGGATGATAATGACGATGGTGAAGAGCGCGATAAACGCAGAGCGCTCTGCGCCGTGCGACACGTGTAAAAAACTTCATACTGTAGCTAACTCTCAAGCATATTAACATATCCATCGCTACATTTACTCAGTCAAACATCGCAATATTGCTCGTGGGTGGAGCCGACAGAGTAACGCAGGACATACCTTAAAAGGGATTTATGCTGTCCAATGCGCCGAGACACTCAAAACCCTGCACAACGGTTGGGTACGCTTCGACGACTGTTGCGTTCACATTTTCTTTTCTTTTTACCTGTTGAAAACATGGGCGCCAACAGAGTGCTGGCAGTGGAACGTAATTTCCCCCACTCTGGGATTTCACAGAAGTGACTCCAATCTCTTTATGCTTCTAGGAGGCAAAACAAATACTCGGCTGGTGGAGCCCTTCCCTGCAGTACAATGACGCTACCGTGCTTTGCGCACACTTCGAAGCGAGGATAAATTTCTTGCTCTTCAATCCTTTTATGAGCCCACCGCGTCCCTCGCTTTTCGAAGAAGTGGAGTAAACTCTCTCCTGGAAAAGACTACAGGTATTCCACTAACACAGGCCTCTGGAAACCCTAACGTTGGAGTCCAGCAATCAGCTGAGAATGACCCCAGACGTAAAAAAATCTAAGAATAGCCCGTCTTCAGCTGGTGGTCCACATCCACTCCATTTCTAAATATTTTAAGTCTAATGTTTTGCATGTGTCTGGTGCACCTCTTTCGCGTTTGCTAGCATGCGAAGTGTCCAGGAGTTTCTCACCATTCGGAGGTTGTCACCTGCCACATTTTAACGTAAGTTCTACAGCGGAGGACAAATTGACAAGCGCTCGCAGTTCCTTCACTGTCAAAATACAGCTCCAATCAAACCCTACGCCTTTTCAGGATAAAGCATTAACACCTATCCTTCCTTTGTACGTAAACTGTGGCAGAGTGGCTGCACCTCAGTACGCAGTAAAGCTTCTTATTATACGCAGCGATTCTACTCTCTGCGCCCTGTTTTTCATCCCTAAATGCAGTTCAGCACCAGTCTTGTCTTTGCAGCCACGGACTCCAGGAATAGAAACTACCGGTCTACAAATGGAACCGCCGCTACTCTTTTCTCTGTTTATCTCGATGAGTCGAACACGTAACAAAGTTGCGTAGCTGCGAGGCACTGAAGACGATGACGCGTGAAACGTTTTTCTACGCCTGCGCTCAGCAGCAGCTACTTGGTCTGCCATGGTTTCCCTTCCTTTCCATTTCTTCACTGCTCTCCCAAAAGTAGGAGTTAAGTATTATACACGTACACACAGATAGATAGATCCTGTATAAATGGACAGCTCTCGTTCTACGTGTACGTACGTGTGCACGGTTTTCTGTGTAGATGAATATATGGGTGTGCCTATGAATGTGGTATTTTCAAGGTAGAAGATAAGGAGGGAAGGCTGCTATTAAAAAAGTCGTCTTCTTTAGTAACACAAAAATCAGCCCCTCCCTAACGCTTCAATTCCATCCCCGGACTTGTTCAACAATCCGCGTAGCTTTCGACTACGTCTACGAATTTATCCGTCCGCCTGAAGTCGACATCTGCGTGGCTTCACGTGTTCGCCGTAGTTGTGTGTTTCCCGCCGCACATCTTCAAGCATTCATCAGCCGGCGACTTCCCACTCCTTTGTACACTTGTAGCGAACCACTTTTCCCCAGCTATAGTAGCGTATGCGAACCACTACTTAACAGTCCAGATCGCATCGTACGCATCCACGTGTAAAATTAATTTAACGCCAGGCGGAAGTGGGAAGGAAAGAAGTCCATCAAGGGCTACCATTGCATCTGGAGATAAGGCAGTCAACTCTACGCGTCTGGCCACGCCAGCGCAGCCGTCGCAAGAGAAAATGCTGCATGCAACAGTGGAAGAAGGGCAATGAACTGACGGCCACGGGACTGCACGCTGTGTGACTTTTGTTTAAGAAACCGCCTATGTGTAGCCTTCCACACAAAAACAAGGAACTAACAAGCGGTAGCCAAAGGCGGCTGCTTGGTTTTCCATTCAGAAATTCAGGTGTTCTTTGTGCCTGGTCGCATCCAACAGCATGATGCGGAAGTGAAGTTCATGTGGAATGTTGTGGACGCTGGAAGAGAAAAAGTGAAAAAAAAGTCCACTCCAAGCAATCAGCGCATATATGCGGACTTGAATACGCGCTGCGTGCCGATGACGAGGGAGAACGTAGGAAAACAGAGTGACACGTAAGTGTGGAGAGGGTCACAAGGTCGGCTGCCAATTCTCTTTTGAATAGAGGAAAGTGCTGCTGCAAGAGTGAAGA
Organism: Sarcocystis neurona; assembly: GCA_000727475.1. NCBI lineage: Eukaryota > Apicomplexa > Conoidasida > Eucoccidiorida > Sarcocystidae > Sarcocystis > Sarcocystis neurona. The sequence goes on from KL647292.1 coordinate 285,841, forward strand.
AGGGGGGACAGAACCAAATTCTTCTGCGTATTCCGTAGAGGACGGGAGCTACACCACAGTACTTCCCATTCTTATTGATGAAGATCACCGATAACTGCGACGGATTTGTGTATCAGCAACAGAAGGCGTCAGCTGAGATGAAAGAGCTTGTGAACTGGTGGAGAAAGGAGCTACGAGCGAATGTGTGGAAGGCAGCAGAATATACCATTTTACTACTTCTGACATTGAGGATGGGTGGGAAAAGCAAACTGTGTACCCTGCCACAAAGAGAAAAGAGACAGAGAAAATAAAACGCCTCCTTCTATCAACCTTATCCTAATCAATAAAAATAACAACTTGAAGCGGCGGCAGCGGCACAGGGCGTCGAACCCGCTCCACAGATTTACGCGCATGTAGACACGACAAAACATGCACCGACGCTTGGAGACGCTATATATATATGCACACCCACACGAACAGACGCATCTACACATACGTAGATTCTCTCACCTACGTATGTGCGTGTTGCGTTTTCTCTCTCTATGCGGAGATTGAGCGGCGTGCGATGTACGAGTGATTAACTAGGCTGGCCTGACACGTGCTCGGGAACACGAAAACCTACTTGGCATGATACTCGTATGGAAAACCTCCTGTCATATATATATATATATATATGTACAGCATGTGTATATACACGTACAGGAGCCACAGAGTATGCTATTTATATGGACAAAGCGCGTAAAACATGTGCGTGCCTCTATCTATGCCGAGTTTCGGAAGATAAATCGTTCACGCAAACAGCAGCAGCGTTCAACAACAGCCGCTTCAGAGAAGAAAGTCCAAAAAATAGGCCCTCGTCGGCAAGGACTACCCGCGTCCCGGCAAAAATGTGCTGGCACATACGATACTGTACGAGTTTACGGAGGTAGGTGAATGCAAGTGTTTACAGTATACACCTGCAGAGAGAGACAGAGACACACAGTGATAACGTGTATATAGACAAATATATTATGCGCAGATACAGCCGTACACACAGAGAGCCAAGTGCAGGAACCCGTCTACTACGTGTACATACCTATATCTTTGTCTGTGCCTCTCTCTGTCTAGACACAGAGGCAGCCCACAGCGTATCTATATATTTGTCTGTGTCTCTCTGTCTACAGAGACGTGTGTGTTACCCACCTCGCACGACACGATATCCATCTGTTCACCAGCACCCCTGCAGACTTGTTGTTGCGTCGACGCTTCTCGGTGTACTTACACAGCTTCCACAACACAGATCCACGAAGATTCCTGTGCCGCACCTACACCCGAGTTGCTCTATTTGCTGCAGAAGAGACATAGCGCCTGCGGTACTTCTCAAGGAGCTGCGATCCGGCAAACAAATGCAGCGAGAACGCCTTTCCCCACTGCGTCGTGTACATACACGCGTATACACACGTCTACACCTATGTGTGCACACACGCATACAAAAAAGACAGCCCACACGCAAAATTTTCCTCGCCGTCACTTTTGCTGCAGGGCGTGGACCTACCTGTTTTCGATAGGTTCGCGGACGAAGTAGCGGAGCAGTGGCATAGACGGGTGGAAGAGCAGCTGCCCGTTGACGTTATCGCGCACGACCTCCCAGTCCACCAGCTCTGCAGCAAACACCCAGGCGTCAGGCTGCAGTCTCCCCGTGGTGGCAAAAGGGGTAGTGACCACACTGCAGGAAAACGTGTTCGAGCCTATAATGCAGATATGTGTCTGCAGCCGACATATGTGCGTACTGCACTCCACCACGCGTCAGACGGTGCTGGGACTCCTTGCTGAGACTCCCTGGCGTCAGCAGGCCACTCGCGGCAGCCGTCTCTTTACCAGGCACTTTTATACATTAGTTACCATTACCATTACTACTACTCACCTCCTCGCTACCTCTGCGTCTCGGCCACACAGACGGAACCGCAGGCGTCCTGCGACTCCAACAGACATTTGCGCTCTTGTCTGTAGACGTGCATATATTCGCACGTACGCGTAAGTCAAGAGAAAGAGGCGAGTAGGACCCTAAAGTGCATACGCCTCTGCCTGCCTGCTGCAGGACACTCTTTTGAACATCCACAGTTACACAGACACGTCGGCCGGAGACACAGTACCCGCGCCCTCCGAACGAAGGACCTTGCGCGTCTGCTCCGCTACATACTTGCACAAGTCCTGTACACACGTACATACAGCGGTGTATCTACATAGCTACAGAGAACCACACAGAAACATCTATTCACAGACACATATGTATGAAGAGAGACACACACACATGTATACACACACAGACACGGACGTGCAGTTTGACCGACGCACGCGGAGAAACAAATCAACAGACCTACCCACATACTGGCAGAGTTGATATATCACGAGGAAAAGTGCAGAGGCGGGCACCGAGGCACCACGTGTATGAAGAAACTCACACATACACACACACACGTACACATACGGGAACCTGCTGCACCTCTACTTGAACTTCTACGTATACACGTTTATCTACGCATATGTCCGCGCGTGTCTACATCGGTAGTTCTCTCGCTATACCGACGGCTGTATATGTACGTCTATGCACCTCTATGTGTCTGTCTACTTCCACACCTATCTATCAATATACATATATATATACGTATACGTCTTCTTGTATATATGTGCACGCGTGAGGTGGGTGTTTCTTCACAAACGCCTGCAGACACATTTTTTGCCAGTAGACGGTACTGGTATCCACGCAGGCACATCCATCTCCACGGCCTGTTGCGGAAATGCTGGGACGCGTCATATCGCAAGTCCTCACGCAGGATTATTAACGCCAGTAATCTGTGTCCTCTGGCACTACTACATGTGTACAAACACGCGTAAACGTACGAATAAGTGTACGTCTATGCAAGCAGGTAAATGCGTAGGGTGCCCGTGTGTACGAGTACCGGCATACAAATGTGTGCCCGTGTGCATTTGAGCCGGCATAATTATGGATATGCACGCGCGTACGAGTGTACGAGCATTTGCATACATGTATACTCGTTTGGACATATACGCGTATATACTTGGGGTGGGGAAGAAGCCTGCAGGGGCTTTCACGCTGCCTGAAGATATGCTTCTCTGCTTCTACTACCGTACAAATGCAGCCTTCTCTCTCCCAACGTAACAGCAAACACATACGCTTCCCCTTCCCCTCAAAGTGGGAAGACTGCCCAATATAAGAAAGTAGGCAGCTTCTCTCTCCTTCCGTATATTCATCGACACACGTCATTCTCCCATACAGATCACACACACGTAGACACAAAAGAGTGTCTATGTACATATATATATATATGTATGTACATGTGCAAAACAACATATCCTTTCTCTTTCCTTCTCTTTATATATACGTTTGCGGACCTCCGACTCACATATATATATGTATAGTGTATCAATGTAGATCCTTTCCGTCCCTCTCTCCATATATATATATATATATACATGCCTGCGGATCTCCCACGCATACACATACATGTATACACATAGATATACATACAGAACAGGTCCTCTGCCTCCCCCGCTTCCTCTTTTTCTACATATATCTGTGGAGCTCGTACGCATATACGTATATATATCTATGTACATATAACAGAGCCGCTCCCTCCCTGCCTTTCTCTCTTTCTGTGTATATCCGAGGAGAAGAATCTCCCCACACATATACACACGACAGAACCTCTCCCTCCGCTGTTTCTCTCCGTTCTTCGTGAAGTGCACGAGAGCGTAGGGAAGAAGCGAGCGGAGCGCACTCGGCAGCGCAGCAGTTTCTTCCCTCGCAAAGGCTCCACTCCAGCGCGTGTGTGTGCCGCTGTCGCAGCCTTTATACACGGCTGTCTATCCTGTCAGCGGGCAGAGAACAGGCGCTAACACGACTTCTTCTGCTTTTCTAAAACTCCTTGGGACCGGCGTGCCACCGCATGCAGTTTCATCTACCCGCACGCGGAGAAACACAGACGTTGGGCAAACAGCGGCGTCGTGGCAGCGACGCATGGAGCTGCCACACCAGGCAGAGCGAATTCGTGCGACAGTGCCCCGACGAGCCCACATACCATCACACGAATGAATTTGTCACTACCTACTTTTTCTTTTACATATGTGTGGGCAGGTTCATAGGAGTTTACGAATACAGACATATACGCACACAGACACAAGACTCGTGGTAGACTATTAATAGTGTGTGTATATACATATATATACACAGACAGACAGAGACGGAGATAAAGAGACAGACAGACGTATCTGAGTGTTGTAGAGACGCATATATACAGACAGACACCCGCCAGTACATATATATATGTGGGTGTGCAAACGGATATATATGTGTGTGGGTAGAAGACAGGCGTACGGCAGATTTACAGATGCATGCGTACATGTTGCGCATTTGAATATGTTTTGATGGATATGTGCGTGTGCAGAGACATGTGTAGAGAGAAGGACTCCACCGCGGAAAGTGACAGGGCTACCTAAGAAGACGAAGACGGACCCAAGAGTGAGTAGAGAGGAAAGGTACCTAGTGGAAGGCGGACGTTCAGAGCACGTTGAATTTCTTCTGCGATGGCCTTGATCTGTTCTGTGCGGGCTTTGCTCATATTGTACGACCAGGCGCTGGAGCCCGTCCCTGCAGCAGAAACAAGAAGGAAAACAGGAACACAAAGATAGAAACGAAGAGAAAAAGACGCGCAAGAGATGAGGAGGCACACGAAGGACGGAAGGAACCCGGAGACACAACTGGAAGAGCGCGAGAAAAAGAAGACGGCCCCAGGAGGGTGACGGGGAGCGACAGGAAGATACAAGTAAGAGGGCGGGAAAAGAAGCCAAAGAAACGAGCAGACGCAACCGAGAAGGGGCCCGGAAATGAGACGAAGAAAGAAGTGTGCGTGAAAGGGAGGGACTGAAGACAGAAAGGAGGACGGGAAGCTCAAAGAGAGGAAGTGGACAGGGAAAGACGACGCGAGTGAGAACGTACAGAAAAAAAGAAACACACACAGACACAGGAGACGAAAATCGGAAACGCGCCGAAACGGAAGGAGGAACCGAAGGGAAGAGAAGAACGATAGAAACTGATACACGAGCAGAATGAAAAGAGTCCACGAAAGCGAGGGGAAAGGCAAAATCAGAAGCCACGTCAAAGCGTAATAAGAGACGTCGGCACAAAAAAAGTGATCGGGGGAAAAAGAGAGCGCAGCGGTACGACGCAGAGACTCAGCGACGCAGAACGGCCGGGAGAAAAGAAAAAGAAAGGACCAGAGACGAGCAGAAGAAGACGGAGCGCGAAAAGGGACACACAAGAGACACGCAGCCAAACAGACGAAAACAGGAAAGGAAATAAGCAAAAGGAAACCAACAAGGAAAAGGTCCAGAAAACACAAGACGAAAGAAAAGTGGCAGGAGAAGAAGTGTTCGCCCGCAAACAAAGGGAAAAAGCGGGAAGCGGAGACCCAAGACAAACGTACGACAAACAGAGGCACAGAGAGACAGCAAAAGAAGCAACGGAATATACGGAAAAGACGAAGAAGAATGGGGAAACGACCAGCAAGAGGAAAACAGGAACAGCAGGGCAGGAGAGAACCGAATTCAATCATGTGTCGGGGAAGGACGGGCGGCGAGACGGGAGGAAAGCGGACGAACACGACGAAATACCGAAGAAACTGCGGAACGATGGAAAACAGCTACAAGACTGCAAAGCGAACGAAAACGAAGATGAGAAAGGAAGAACGGAGAAAAGGACATACATGCATATTAACCGACTTGGCGCAGCAACAAACGACCGGAAACCACAAAGGAAGGGATGAAACACAGAGACTCATAACTCTTGCGACACAACGACCAAAAATAAGAGAAACTGATATATCGAACGGGATCTACTCCCACCGTGCGTCCAAGAAACGCATGAGACAAACAAATGTCTGCACGTGATTCTGCATATATGCATCCCTCTTTTGCTGTCATTCGGAAAATAGCGGGAAGAAGCAAATCGTGCGTAATTTAACCGTCTATCTATCCATCTGTCTAAATACATATACGCGTGAACTCACCCTGCATCGTGGACGTACACATGAATTCACACTGCATCACACATGTATACGCACGCATTCATAGTGTAGATATATGTATACACATGCACGTCAATCCACGCTGCATCGTGTATCTATCTATCTATATATACATGTATGAATTCACAGTGCACTGTGTCTATATATATACATATATACGTATGCATGGGTTTACACTGCATCGTGTGAACATATACATACATATACATACACACATATATACACACACACAGGTAAATGCGCAGTGCATCGGGCATATATATATATATATATATGTGCATGAATTCACAATGCACCGTGTCTATATTTACGTACATATATACACAAATACGTATGGATGAAACAACACTGCATCGTGTCCCAGCATATGATTATACAGCCTTTACAGCCAGGTGTATGTAGGTGCACTACCTCTATACGCCAGACGAAGACACACGCCGGGTCATTACGCAGACACGCGCCTGTCTATTCTGCAGGAGGGCGCAGAAAACGAACGCTGTGCTTTTTAGAGGGAGTGGACAAGGCCACACAAGCGAGACAGAGAGAGGGGGGGGACAAAAGTAGGAAGTTGAAACATGTGTGATACGTCTGAAGCGGAAAGCCTCCCCTCCCAAAGAGGCGACTCTCGAAACCGAGTTTTCCTCACACATCACCTACCCGCGCCACACACGTATACACGCATATACATACATATACAAACATACGCACACGTATACACACATATACATACATATGCACACACATACACCCGTACCTACACAACGCGTACATAACATTACATACATACGTACACACATAGTGACATATGTATGTAGCACGGATCTACAGAACATACATAACATACCGTGCATACGTACGTACACACATATTTCCACAATATACGCTACACACACACACATATATACGTAGACACACACACACACAGAGGACAGAGACACAACATATGTACATACAAATCGTGTGAATATCTGTTTTTACGTATCCCGGTGTGCATATGCGAGGGCACACGCAAGTAGAACACGCGTCAAAAGAAGCTGTGCGTTCGAACAGTTCACCTGTCGAGACGATAAATCCAGAACTTTTGTATTTCTTGGCAGGTGCGCTGTCAATCTTCACTTCTGCATAGAAGGTGCGTGAGGTGTCGCACTCCCCTACAAACACGTCATTCAACGCGCTGACCCCCAAAATTCCCTTCACCCAGTCTTCGCCCTCTTCGTCTCCCTCTGCCTTCTCGACTCGCCCTTCCCTTTTCGGGGGGCTTTTTTCCAGCGTCCCCTTCGCTGCTCCTACGTCTGATACGTCGTGCTTCTCTTTCTGATTTCCTCTGTGGTGTGCGGCGCCTTCCTGCTGCTGCAGCAGCTGCTGCTTCTCGCCCGTCCCCTGCAGCTGCTTCTCTTCTTCTTGTTCACGCTCACGCTGTCGAGGAGCTTCTCTTCCGTTGTCTGCGTGCGACCTCGCCGCTGTCGTTCCTGCTTCGGTCAACCGCCTGTTCTCGTTTCCCTGCTCTTCTTCTCGCTCTTCACTGCCGCTGCTGCTGCCCTCTCCCCTTCTGCGGCTGCCCTCAGAAACTGCGTCCCTTCGTTCGTTCCTGCAGCTGCCACTGGCCCTGCGCCTTTTCTCCTTTGCCGAGACAGCCACGCGACGAGCAGCAGCAGCAGCGGCAGCAGCAGCACCGTCGCCGCCAGCGCAGGAACTGCTACTGCGGAGGAGGGACGAGAAAGGCAGCAGACTCCTGTGGCTCTGCAGCTGCTGCTCCGCGCGCTCGACGATCTGCTGCTCTCTGCACCGCGGGTACGCCAGCTCGACTCTTATGCGCTGCCTGCAGACAGCGACGCCTTTCCCGTTCATTAGGTATTCCAGCACTGCGCGGACGTACTCGCTGCTGCGCTGCTCTTCTGTCGCCGAGTGGCTCTGCGGATCTTCTTTTCCACGTACACTTCCACTCTTCCGCTGACGCGGCTTCTGCGGCTCCTTCCCCGTGGCGTCCATTACCACCACCTGTTGCTGCTGCTTGTCCACATGCAAACTGGTCGCAGACAGCTGCTGCAGCGCCTGCTCTCCTTCCTCTTTTTTCTGCTGCTGCTGCTGGTCTCTCGTCTGCACGCCCTTTGCAGGAGACTCAGTACTTTCTCTTGCTGCCACTGTTGCGCCTCCGGCTACCACGGTCGCAGCTGTCCACCCCGCGTCTGCTACTGCTGCTCCTTCAGACGCCTCTGCCGCAGCTGCTCCTGCTTCTCTGACTTCTTCCTCTCCTGCTGCTGCTGCCGCCTCTGCGGGCCGTCCTCCTCCTTCGTCTGCTGCTCTTCCACTGTCTGCTGCTCCCGCATCTGCTGCGCCTGTGCCTGCCTGCAGAGAGCTCTTCCCCTCCGCTGCGCCTGCAGTTGCGGGAGGTCGCCGCGGGGTCCAGAAGCGCGGGTGGAACGCTGGCACTTGAAAGCAGCTTGCAGAGGCAGGTGCCAGCGCCGTAGAAACGCACTCTGTATAGGCTCTGCCTCCAACTTGTTGAGGAACGTTGCTGCTTGTCCATCCGCCGCTGCCTCTAAGGTTCATGCTACTGTCACTGCTGCTGTCCCTCTTGCTGCTACTGTCGTTTTTGTTGCTGCTGTCGCTCTTGCTCTTAGCCTCCTGTTGCTGCTGCTCGAGTGGCGAAACATTGTCCGCTCTGGGAAAGAAATTCGTTGGCCTGCATGCAAGACAGAGACGTCCTTCCGAACGCAGAGGGTCGGTGTTGAATCCGAACAGCCACACGCCTTCGCTCCCTTTCCCTCTTGTTTTTCCCTTTCTTTTCTCTCGCTGCTCCTGCTGCTGCTGGTTTTCTTCTGCTGCTGCTGCCTCTGCTGTGGACTGGTATAGCCCCTGCTGCCGCTGCTGCCGCTCCTCCTGTTTCTGGTGCACCTCGTCCTGGTTCTGCACCTGCTGCAGTTTCTCCTCCTCTAGTACGACGTCACCTACGTCGTCGAGCGCGGCAATAAAGGAAGCAGCTTCGAGCAACGTGCCGTCTCCGCCAGCAGCAATAACAGCGTCAGGTGGAAAAGCAGCAGTTGCGTCTTTACGAATGAACGCGCGTCTTCTGATCGTCTGCAGCTGTTTCTGCGTTTGCAGCTGCAATGGTTCGTACGGCTGCTGCAACCCCAGACGAGAATCTCCTCCTCCTCTTTGCTGCTGCAGTCCTTCCTTATGCCACGCTTCCGCCGCCCCGTCAGCGACACGAGCAGCAGACCCTGGAGCACGGCGCGGAAGAAGCAAGGCAGCTGGAGGACGCGCCGCAGCAGCAGAAGCAAGAGCAGGAAGAGGAGGAGAAGCAGGAGGCGGAGAAGGCGCAGAGAGACTCCGAGCCTTGACAACAGTTGCATGTACTCCCCAGTCCTGCTGCAGCTGCCTCGCCAACTCTCTCACATTTCTTTCATGGATTACGTGTGTGGCGTACGCAGCAGGGAAGTCCTGCTGCAGCTGCTGCTCCACCAGCCTCGCATGCGCCGCCAGCACTTCGTAGTCGGGACCTACGGAAGGACTCGCGTCTTCTGCGAATACACTTGGAGAGGACACAGCAGAGGAACCACCTGCGGCAGAATCAGAAGCAGGAGACGATGGGAAAGAAGAGGATGGATTAGAAGAAGACGAACAAGAAGTGTGGGGACGCGACTCTCCAGAGATGTCTCGAAGATTCTTGAGCTGCTGCGGCTCTCGCAGGCCATGTGGCTGTCCCTGCTGCAGCTGCTGCTTCTCCGATTGGTGGCGCTCGTGCAGGCCTTGATTGTGTTGCTGCTGCTGCTGTAGCCGCTGCTGAAGCTGCTGCTGCCGCTGTCGCAGGGCGTGCTGCTGCTTGAATACCTGCATGCGTTGTTGCAGCTCCAGTTCGTACCGAGTCATTTTATCGAGGATAACGACCCGTCGCAGCGACAGCGACGGAGGAGGAGGTGTGGCTGTTGCCCTGGGGCTACTGCTCAGCAGAGCTGCTGCTTCTTGTTCCAGGAACAGACGCTGCTGCTGCGGCACAAACGTGGACTCCTCCTCTCCTCTTCTTGCGGCGGCTGGCAGCCGGGCCACGCCCGCAGCACGAGAACGACAGCTGCTCTCGCTATCAACCGCAGCAGCAGCGTCAACAGCCGCTTCTACAGAGGAAGCAGCTGCAGCGTCAACTGCTCCTTCTAAAGAAGACGCCGCAGCAGCAGCACCGTCGGAACAGTTCGCAGCTTCACGGGCGCCCAGTGACGCAGGAGCCGCCGAAGCAGCAGTAGCAGCAACAGGCAACGCTGCTGCAACAGCTGCATCTCGATTCTGAACAGCAGCGTGGGCGTGTCGTTCGGCAGCAGCGTCTGAGTCTGCAACAGCAGCAGAGACAGACGTGTCAGCAGCACCAGCAGCAGCAGTGGAGGACCCAGGTGCTCCAGCACAAGCGGCAACTGGAGGTCGAGCAGCGGCAGCAGCAGACATCAGAGTTGCTGCAGCAGGAGCACTACGCAAAGCCGGAGCGAGGCAGACACTGCGGAAACAGCCTGTGGCCGCAGCAACATGACGTGGAGACGCGCCGATCGCAGGTGCAGAAGCGGCCGCAGCAGCAGGCGAAGCCGCGGAGGAAGCCGCAGACACAGCAGCACACGAAGCAGCCCGGGGCGCAGCAACAGCAGCAGCAGCAGCACCGCTTCTTCTCAGAGGGACGCGCTGCGTCTTCCGCAGCCACGACGCGACGCAGCGCGAGGACGGGGGAAGCACGAATGACAATGCCGCAGACACAGCAACACAACAAAGCAACCGAGAGGAAGCACAGGCTGCTGCTGCAGCTGGACGGCCTTTTGTTGCAAGTGCGGGGTGTGCAGCAGACGAATCCTGCAAGCGCTCCAGCACGCCTGTCCCTCTCCAGCGCCCGCACACGCCTTCCTCATCGTACCAGCACCTGCTGCTGCACGCGCTTCCGCGACTGCAGCTGCTGCCGCTGCTGCATTTGCTGCTGCTGCTTCTGCGGTTGCTCCTGCTGCATGTGGTGCTGCACCTTCGGCCGCTGGTGTTGCCGCGCTCTCTACCGCAGCCGACGCCGCCTCCGAGAAACGTACTACTGCAGTTCTTCCTGCAAGAGCAAACGCCGCTGCTGCTTGTGCTGCTGCTGCTGTTTGTGTTGCTGCTGCTGGTGTTGCTGCTGCCGCGTAGGCCCCCCTCTCCCTCCTCCTTCCAGAACCTGCTGCTCCTAACGCTGGGTACGGTGAGGCTGCTGCTACGCGGCAGTCTGCTGCTGCTGCACCACGGGGAGCCGTTGCTGCTGTTCCTGCATGGCAACGCGCTGCTGCTGTTGCTGTAGCAGGGGGACCAGCTGCAGCGACTATAGGGAGACCTGCTGCCGCCGATGCTCTCAAAGATTCCAACGTTTCTCACCCTGCTCCACGAATAGCAGCAGTTACTCCCACACGTAACGGAGCAACAGCAGCAGCAGTTTTTCTCCGTACTGGAAGGGGACCCGCTGCTGCTGCTGCAACCGAATACAGAGTGGCAGCTGCGCGTGCTAGTGGGGCGGGAAGGGCGGCGGCAACCAGGGAAAGAGCCGCCGCTGACGCGCGGTTGAGACGATACTGCAGCAAAGCTGGGGACGCTTGCCAAAGAAAGCTGCAGGACACTGCTGCTTCTCCTGCCGTCACCGCGCGAGCTCCTGCTGCTGATGTTTTTCCAGCTGTCCCTGCTGTTGCTCCAACTGCTGCCGCTGCTGCCCTCCCGGAACGTGCGAAGGTGCGCGGCCGCGGTGCACGCCGGCAGACTCGCAACACCAGCAGAAGCGGCAAAAGAGAAAAAGCCTGTCCGCCATCCCTGCTGCATTGCCTGCTGCTGCTGCATTGCCTGCTGCTGCTGCTGCCGCCTGATGCGAAGCCGCGCTGAATGGCGATGAGGGGAAACATACCCATCCACCGCCGCTGCCTCACGCGCTGTTGCTGCACCGGCTGCTGTGCTTGCCGCTAGTCTTGCTGTTAACCCCTGGACTTCTGCTGCTGCTGGTGCGGCGGCCCCTCCAGCCGTGGCGACTCGACGCGATGCAAAAGCTGCTTCACTTCCCAGTGCCGTTGAACGGCCTGCTCTGCTTGCGGCTGCTCTTTTGGTGGCTGGTCGCGCTTCTGCTGCCGTTCTCACCGCTACGGCTGCCTTTCCTTCCGCACGCATGGCACTGGCCGCTGCGCGTGCTGCAGGAAGCAACAGACGGCCAGCTCCTGGAAGTGCCACCGCTCCTCTTGCCATCGCTGCTGCCGCTGGTGCCACAGCTGCTCCTGTGCAGGTCGCTGCCGTTCTACACATCCCCATCCACGTGCGCTGCAGCAGCTCCTGCAGCAGCAGCGAGTTACCGCAGTGGCGTACGCTGTTGCTGCTGCTGTGGCTGTTGCTGCTGCTGTGGCTGTTGCTGTTGCTGTGGCTGCTGCTGGTGCTGTGGCTGCTGGTGCTGTGACTGTTGTTGCTGGAGCTGTAGCTGGTGCTGTAGACGTGGAATCTGTGGAGTCTGCTGCTTGACGGTAGAACACGCTGCTGCGTCTTGATCTTGCTCCTGCTGCCTGGGGCGCAGGTGCTGTTGCTATTATTATCGTTGCTGCTGCTGCTACACCTGCTGGTGCTGTGGGCGCTGCTGCTGTAATTGCTGCTGCTGCTGCTACAGCTGCCGGTGCTGTGGCTGCTGCTGTTGTAACTGCTGCTGCTGCCACAGCCGCCGGTGCTGTGACTCCTGCTGTTGCTCCTAGTGGAATCTCCGTAGCGACATGTCCTGCTGCTGCTGTTGCTGTCGCAGCATCTGCTACACCTGCTGTAGTGACTGAGCAACAAGGACGCCTCAGTTGCTTTTTCGCTCGCATGCTGCTTGAGCAGAGAGCAACGAGACAGCGGGCAGGCCAAAGTCGCCCCAGCAATAGCACTAGCAGCAACGTGTAGCGTCCAGTACCACCGTCTATGTGCGGCGCATCTTTCCCCTGCTGCTGCTGTTGCTGTTATTACTGCTGTCGCTCCTATTGCCCTCGCTCTGGCTGCTGCTGCTGCTAATGTGGCAGTCCTCCGTAGTGATCCTGACTGCGTCTCCTCTGCGGTTGCTGCTGTTGCCGCCCCCTGCGCTGCTTGTGCTGCATTCTTCGGTGCGAAGGTGGACCATCTTGCCGCTGCTGCTGCTGCTTCCTGAGAATTTGCCATGGCCGCTGCCGCGCTTCCTGCTCCTGCTGCTGCCCCCACGACGCGGTCACTGCTGATCGGGGTGAATCTGTTGCTGCAGGTGGATGTGACGTGGAAAGATGTGGGGTTTCAGAGAAGCAGCAAGTCTGCAACAGCTGCTGTTGCTGCTGCCTGGTGGGGTTGCTGGACCTGCTCTGCTATCCAACTGCTGCTGCGTCTCGAGCGGCTGCAGCAGAATCCGCCACAGCAGCACGGCGTCAACACGCAGCAACTCAAGAAGAAACAGCAGCAGCATGGGCAGCAGGGCCAGCAGTCAGGAGCAGCAGTCCTGCAGTCGAAAAGACAGCAGCAGCAGCACGTATAGTAGGAACGAGTCTGGCAGGAGGGGACAGAAACAAGAGCAGTCGCCGCAGCTGAAAAGCGGCAAGCTGTCCAGCAGCAGCAGCAACTGCCCAGCCAGTATGAGGAGACGAAATTTTGTAGCGGCTGCTGCAGCAGCCGCAGGATATACCGTTGCAGCAGCAAATACAGAAGCAGCCGCAGCCGTTACGGAGTAGCAGCAGATGGAGCAGTGCTTGAAGCCAGCGTCCACAACAGCGGCAGGGATACAAGTACCACCAGAAGAAGCTACCCAGCAGCCAAATATGCTAGAACAGATGCAACAGAGACAAGTCCTGCATGCCAGCAGCGGCCGGAAATACAAAGTAGTTATCCAGCAGCAGGAGGACAATGCGTTACGCTTCAGCTGTATAAATCCTCTCAAAAAGAATGCTGCTGACACATCCGACTGTTGCTGCTACTGGTCCTTCTCTTGCCTTGTCTCTTCGGACCTGCTGTTGCTTCTGCGTTGGTGCTGCCGCTGCTTCACAGCTGAGGGACGGGTGTTTCTTCCAACCTGTTGCTGCTGCGCCACCTTCTGCTTTCTTTTCAGACTGCCGCGGCTGGGACTCCTGCTGGTGGGCTGCTCCTGTCTCGCACTGCTGTTGCTGACGACAAAGGTTGCCGCTCGTTCGAGCTGCTGCTGCCGCTGCTTCGTCTTCTTCGCTGCAGCAGCATCTGCCGTCTACACCGCCTGCTGCTTTTCCGTAGCTGCTGCTGTTGCTGCCTGTAGCCGGTGGTGCTGTGCTGCTAGCCTGTTACTCGTGTGCAGCAGTGCGACGGAGTCTGCTGCCTGTAGCCGGTGGTGCTGTGCTGCTGGCCTGTTACTCGTGTGCAGCAGTGCGACGGAGTCCTGCATGTTCTGCTGCTGCTGCTGCTGGAGGTCGTCCTGCAGCAGGAGCAGCAGCCACCGCCATACGCGGGAGTGCGAGTCTTTCACACTCCCAGGGCTGCTACAGGAATAGAAGACGACGCTGCCGCTGCTGCTGCCGACGAGGAAGGAGCGAGCAACAGAATCTGCTGCAGCCGTGTGTGGGTGACGGAGGACAGCTGCAGGCGTGCTGCTGGCTGCGCGACCGCCGCCATCTTTTTTGCCGCGTGGTGCCTTACATGACGCCCAAGCAACACCACCAGCAACACCGCAGAAAACCAGCAACAGCAGCCGGCCAGCAGCAGCAGCACGCAGCAGCAGCAGACAGCCGCACAAGGGCAGCGGGGCGTATGTGGCGTGCAGATGGGCTAGCGCCCTCCTACGGCTCAATCAGGTCGAAGATAGCCATACTCCTTCAGAAGCATCAGTGCCTTCCCTCGCTGCTGTAGGTTCCTGTGTGGCTAGTGTTTCTCATGCGACCATCGTCCGCTGCTGTTGTGGACAAATGGTACTTTCTTCCTGCAGCTGCTGCCCCTGCTGCTTTTATGCTGCTGCAGCTGTTGTTCCGAGTGTGTTGCCCCCGCTATGGTCGCTTCTGCTGCTGCTGCCTCTTGTGCTGGTGCAGCTGTTGTTCAGAGTGTGTTGCCCCCGCTCTGGTTACTTCTGCGATTGTTGCTGCGTGTGTTGCCGGTCCTCCTTCTGGTGCAGTTCACCATTCTGCTCCGTGGATTGTTGCTGCTGCTGTTCGGGCACCTGCGGCGGCTACTTGTGCTGCTGGTGCTGCTGCTGCCGCTGCTGCAGCGCCTGGTGCCCTCTGCGGCGGCCACTCACGGTTAGTTTCATCAGATACGCTGCAGTTACACGCAAGGGTATCGGAGGCGGAAGCAGCAACAGAAAATGCAAGAGAAGGAGAAGCGAGGAAGTTAAAAAGGAGATCTACTTGTGCACAACTGAAGTGCGACTTCATTTGACTCGTCCACCGGCAACGGGTAGGAAGAGCAACAAGAAGACGGGCAAACGGCGTGCCAGCACCTGCAGCACGTGCAACTTGAGCCCACAGGAGCGCTGCAAGCAGCAGCGGCCGCAGCAGCGCACCAGCAAGTGCAACACCACCACCAGCAGAGCCGCAGCAGCTGTACAGCAGCAGCAGCAGCAACTGCAACAGCAGCAGGATGATGCTACTCCTGCAGCATGTAGCCGCAGCAGCAGTAGCACATCGCCGCAGCAGCAGCAGCAGCATAAAGCCACCGCAGCTGCAGAGCATAGCCGCCGCAGCTCCAGCACATAGCCACCGCAGCTCCAGCGCACAGCCGCCGCAGCAGCAGCAGCACCTATGGCAGCAGCAGCAGTGTGGCGAGACGCAGTGGCAGCGGCGGCAGCACGGCAGATACAAGGGCTGCAGCGCAACGCAGTAGTGTAGTGCCAGGTGGGCGCAGGAAGACAGGCGCGGCAGCAGGTCGCGAGAAGGCTGCAGCCCCAGTAGCAGCGCAGTCGCAGAACGAGCTGCTGCAACAGCAACAGGAACCGGATAATGAACAGCAGCAGCGACAATGGTGCTACAAATCCTTGCACGAAGGTAGCACTGCCGGGAGGAACAGCGCAGCAGGAAGCAGTATAGAGCACACCAGCAGCAGCAAGCCCAGCAAGAGAGGAGGAGCCGGTGCGTACAGGAGGCAGCAGCGCCCGCACCGGAATGTTAATTTGGCCGTATCCGCCCTGCAGCTAGAGAATGGAAATTGCCGGAAGGAGGATCGGACGTGGAGGCACAGAAGAGGAATAAAAGTTGAGTCGACGAGCGTTACCCTGTTATCCAGCAGGGAAGAGAAGAGGAAGGGCTGCAGGGACAAGCCCTGTGTACGACTGCTACTGCTTACTGCATTCGCACACACACACAGACGAAACGTGCAACAACAGCAACAGCAGCAGCCGTGCAAGTGTGTGTGGCGCATGGTGAGAAGAGCAGCTGCAGCGACAGAACCTGCCGTAGAAAGAGCACCTGCAGCAAGAGGAGAACAAAAGCGACGCCAGGAGGCGCACAAGTCGAAGGTGCGCAGGCGGAATTAACTGCAGACGCGCAGCAGGACGGCAGGAGCAGCTGCCACACAACAAGGAGCAGCAAAAGCTACGCGCAAAGGTGCTCCAGCACCGCGGCAGCCTTGTGCCAGGAACAGCAGCCACTTGCAGCACAGTATAGGACACACGTAGCAGCAGCAGCAGCAGGAGTCGCCGAAGCGACAAAGGAGAGACTCATGCAGCAGCACTGCCCCCTGCAGCCCAACGAGGGCCAACCGTTGTACGCTGGGTAGATCTAGATCACCAGCAGCAGCAGCAGGAATGGTGACAAACACGCCAGTCCCGGTGAAAGAGCCACAACCACACAACAAGAAGAGAGACGGCAGCAAAGGGGAACCAGCAGCAACAACAGGTGCAATACCACCAGCGGCGCGGTCGCAGCTTGTGAGTCGCCGGCATATCATCTGGCACCTCCCTGCAGCAATGACACCGTCGTTCTAGCGCTCGTTGGCTCTGCAGCAGCACGCCTGAGCCGTCGCACACGCTGCAAGAGCACCAGCACCAGCCCTCACTCTCAACACCTAGAACAGCAGCAATATTACTGTGCGCAGCTGCAGCAGCACCGGTTTCCCGTGGGCATCTGCGTAGCAGCGCCCGTGGGGTCTGGACTTCAACAGCAGCGGCAGCACGCCGCGCTGCGTCGCTACAGGAGCAGCGATTGAAAGGTCATTCTGAAGCAGCACCACGCGCGTGTAGTGCAGCCACATCGAACAGCCGCAGCAGCACAACCGCGTCAGATGTAGCAGCAGCCGCAGCAGTTCCGCGTGGGTTCTCTAGTAGCGCTGCACAGGACTCACAGATCTCTTCTAACTGTGCGCAGTAGCAACAGCAGGAATTCGAAAAGCATCTCCAGCAGCTGCAACAGCAGGCATCCCCTAAGCGTTTCCAGTAGGCAACACACGTGCGCAAGGCGCACCACACGTGCAACAAGACGCTAATGACAATGGACAACAAAAACGAGGGAGACTGCAGTCGACTGTGTTACGGTGGGGTAGTCCCCTTGGAGCAACACCAGTAAACAGCGCTTCACAACACCAGGAAGCAGCAGCACCGTGTGACAGAAGTTGAGGAGGTGAGGATCTTGCAACGTGAACTGTGCAAACGGGGCAGAAAACGGAGGCACGGGCAGCGAGGGATGCCTACGGAGTAGCAGCAAGAGGAAGATGTTTCGCCGCAACGACAACAGCAATAGCAGCAGCAGAGGAGAGCGACGTAATCTCTGCTGCTGATACAACTGCGGCTGCTGCAACAGAAGCGGCTGCTGCAACAGAAGCGGCTGCTGCAACAGCAGCAGAAGAGTATATATTGGCTCCAGCAACAGCAACAGCTGCAAGGAGAAGACACTGTGCGGCAGAGATGGACGTGTTACTTGAGCAACAACAACCTTCTGATGCACTGCTGAACAGCTGCGCTCACGCAGCTGTACTCGGCACTGCGTATATCTCTTCAGGTATGAGCGTGTCCGAGTCAGCAGAGCAAAGTGGAGACACACCCAAAAAAAGATGCACACTCCGCGGAACTCTTCAAGGCCGTTCGTTGACGGGGAACTGTCTTCCTATCTTAGAACATCCTGCCACACAGTAGGGACTTCGTAGTTCCTCCTGGTACCCGCACACCTGTTGTTTAGACTCCTCTCGACGGGCTGTCTCTATCCTTAAACTATGGTGTGGCGACACAAACACGCAGAAGAAGACTTTCACTGATTGTGCAGCCCCAGGCTGACCCCACCCTTCGTACCACTGTGTCTATCCTTAACCTGTGCTCTGTTGACACTGAGAAGAAGACGAAGACTTTCAGTGATTTTGTAGCCGCAGGCTAACCCCATTTCCTCTACTTTACGTAGGCGTGTGTGTGTCTGGCCGAGACGGTGGACACAGCTGCTGGAGTTTGCAGGCGCGCTCTCATCAAAGAAGTAAGCTGTGGAACTGATAGAGATGTCCGCTCCACCGATCTAGAAAGCGCTGAAGGATTTGGGAAATGGTTTGCTCACTGCATATTCGTAAACTGCCTACTAAAGTGATGTGACCGTTTGACTTCCGCAGCGCATCTCAGCTTTCTTACCCAGACTGATTACTTCTCCCTACTGGTACCAATGGAGTGCCAGCCTTCCAGCTTGCCTGTCTGGTGCTGATCGCTTCACCAAGGTCGTGGCAGCCACGGAAAACAGACGTGTTTCTACACGGCTTCTGTTTTCCACTAACCGGTGGACTATGTATCGACCGGTGTTTACGCTCCTCTATGTGGAACGCGTTGCTGCTCGTAGAACTGCCCCGTGCCACGCATTCCAGGTTTCACATCTTCGCGTGCTTCACTGACTGCCGAGCTGTTTCCACATCCGTGTTAGGGAGGGTGCTGTCTACTCAAGATTGCCGTCCAAATATAGTGATGCCCGTTCCACTGCCACAAGCGGAGTCTTCGCTGTCACCGTGGGACTAAGAGCGGTGAGACTCATCCGCAGAACGAGGATAACAACAGCAAGCACCGAAAAAGCAACTGCAGCAGGGTACCAGCAGCACAGTCAGCCGCAGGCGCAACCGAAAAAGGAAATGTACTGATTGCAGTATGCGTCATGATCTGGGGTGAGACGTGTTTTTTCCAGCCGTCGCTGCAGAGAATAGCTGAGGACCCTGCCATCATGAACACTGCAGAAGGAACATCACAGGCGTCACAAGCCAGTACGTCAGCGCTTCTCACGGGCCGCAGCTTTCCTTTAGCGTGCCACAAAATATAATCTTTCCATCCATCTGCATCAGCTCAAGTCAGAAATCACCAGCATGTCTAAACTGGAGGCCTACGTACACGCTGATTTCCCTCTTATTTTAGCTAGTCTTCTGTATTGACCGATTGACTCCGCTGACGTGAAACTATTCATATATATATCTATATATATAAACATAACACACATGCTTGTACATAAACTTTCAAAGATGCACATGGGTAAACCTGAAACGTGGGTTACCGGAAGAAAAATACTTCATAAATTTGAATATCTCCAGCGTCATTGATGCGCGTTTAAGATATGTTGGGACCGCCTGTGCGTGCTGCCGGTGTTGTACGTGGAGAAACATGTTGGTCGCTATAAGACGTTGACGAACAGCGCCTGCATAAGTATACGTGTGGTAACGAAAGTATACATATATATTTACTAATCTGTTCCTGTTGATAGACACACACATGTAGGCCCGTATTCATGTGTGTGTGTTGTACACACACACACACGTATCCCCGCGATATCCTTTGTTTACGCTTATGGAGATAGATACACACGCATCTTTTCTTACTTCTTCCTGCGTATATATGTGTGTACACGGAAGCACACAGCAGCTGAGAAAGAGATACTTTCTTCTGTGAAATGAATTCGTTAACACGGCTATACACACATGTGTGTATCTATTCGTAAACATCTAGATACACAGGTGTTCAATAAATACATGAACTCAGGCACGTAGAGATAGACACGCTTGACAGAAGAAGTGAACAGTCAACGATAATAGAAACGCACAGGCTGCAACGTATGAATCTGCGTTACTATGCTCCAAGGATACATTACTGCGACTCTTCTCCCATTTACATCGGCCGTAAACACCTCTTATCCTTTCTCTTTTCTGTCGCGGAGTTTACTGGTTGGAAATAGGCGGCTGTCGATCTCGAACAATGCTGTTGCTAATCTGGTGTTGCTGGCCCACTCCTATGCGTCCTGCTGCTGCTGCTGCTGGGGTTTTTTTGTTGCTGTCGCTGTTGCTGCCGGCACTTGTGTCACGAGGAGTGATGCCGTTGCCCCTCTGCTGCTGCCGCTGCCGTTGCTCTCCTTCTTGGGAACACTACTGTGAATGCTGTTGCTCCTGCTCCCCGTGCGACACTGACTCTACTACAAATGCTGCTGCTGTTTTCGTGTTTTCCATGCAGTGAGTGCTGCTCTGCAGCTGTCCGGTGCAGCTACGTAGAGAGTGTGACGCTGTGATGGCTTGCTACGCTGATGCTGCTGCTGCTGCAGCCGGCTGGTGCAGCTACATGGGGACTGTGACGCTGTGGTAGATTGCTACTCTGATGCTGCTGCAGCTACGTGAAGAGTGTGGCAGTGTGATAGGTTGCTAGTCTCGTGCTGCTGCTGTTGCTGGTCTCTGTAGAGCGAGGCGCTGCGCTGCTGTGGTTGCTGTTGTGCTGCGACACTCCCCCTACTGGTCAGCTGCTCCTGTTGTTGGTGTTACATCAAGTAAAAAAGAATTGTTTGTGCCAGGACTCCTGAAACGTGCTGCTGCAGCAGTGGCTACGCCGTCATGTGTGCCGCTCTCGCTGCTTCCCGGCCGCGGTTGTCTCAGCTTCTGCTGTCGTGCTGCTGCGCATGCTGCTGCTCATTTCAGACAACACAAATACACCTAGACAGCTATGTGTATATCTACGTACACATACAGACTCATACATATACGTGCATTCCTGCACACGTAATACACATACGTAAGTACGTGCTGTTTCCGGCGGTTCGGCTGCTGCTGTTATCTGTGCTGCGTTCGCAGCTGGGGGCACATCGCCTTCGCTGCAGTTGCAACAGCTGCGTCAGTCGTTTTCTGCCGTTCTTGCTGCTGCTGCGACGCATCTGCGTATCAGAGATGGTCGTATCAAACGTTCGCTTCTCAAGAAGTAGAACACACAAACCTTGTCAGTCACCGCGGTGGACTTCTCATTAGCTCCGCCAACACGCTCCAAATGGGTGGTCTACGTATATTCACGTATATGTGTACACATGTATGTGTATATCTCCACAAACGCTACTTCTCCGTACGCACACATACATATTCACGATCCATACCACACACACATACAAATACGCGGTTAAAGAACAATCTACGTGTGACAAGATACGCAAACGCGTACAACTATATAAATGAACTATAAGTCTAGTGCATGGCAAACGTACGGACAAATGTGCTCATCAGTACATAGGACTACGTGTCCAGTTATCTATGTATATCCACATACGCACACGCCTTTGCGCATACACATACATATATATATACACACGTATCGAACACTTATAAATATATACACATACATTTGTGAATACACACGCACCCATGGAGCACCGGTAGACATACACGTACATCTACAAATACATATGCTCACATGAAACACCGGTAACTATCCGTTTATGTACATACGTATCGATGAAGCTAACTAATAGGTACATACCTAAGTGCGTGCATCTACGTGTAAATGGTCCCAATTCTACTGCAGTGTGGGGTTGTCAGGCGTCTTCGGGAAGCGAGTATTTTGTGCCCGAGAGATCGCTCTCTGCAGCACACGTGTTTGGCAAGCTCGCGCCATTTTCGTTTCTTCGAAGGGAGTTTCCAAAAACTCTTCACGACTTGTTCGTGGAAATTTGTCGTCTTTACTACACATCGCCGCATGCAGAGACTTGTTTACATCCGCACAGAGACTTTGGAAATTCGAAAGGTCGATGAGACAGGGATGAGCCACCAGCAGCAACCGCGTTATCTCTGCGTAGACACACAGGCGCTAGAAGTACGCGGAAGAGTTTTCCTCGCTTTGGCCAGTCCACGCGGAAACCAGCCCCGCTCTTTTTGGCGAGGAAAACACAAAGAGATAGACGCGGGGAGAAGCAAAAGTGAAGAAGACAACAAAGAGACATCACCCACACAGAGACGAGACGCCAAAAAAACACACCAGCAGCTTCTACGACAACTGAACCGTCGCTAAATATAAATACACGTGCAGTTGTCCACAAAGCTGAATCCACCTACCCACAACTATATACATATATATAAATATATGTGTACTCCCCAGACACATACATATATATATATGTACGTACGTATATACGTACACGCCAGGATGTGCGCAGGTGAGCCTATAACGTAAAAGAGGCAGAGAACGAGTTAACAAGTAGATGTTGTCATCCGCGCAGGTACACACATGCGTGTGTACGTATGTACGAATAGATATCAGTATACACTAGAATACGTATAGATTGTAATACACATACACACATACGTATATACATAGATAGACGTATACACGTATGTCCAGTAGCGCCCTAGTGTACTCACCACCAAACCACACAAAGCGGCACACCATAAAGCTAAATATATATGTCATAAATATATACATATATGTGTCAATATGAGGAAGGCGCTCTGGAAGAGAAACATATACATACATACAAAGAGATAAAGAAGAAAACTGCTGCGACGCGGTTTCTGCAAGCAAAGCCTAACTGACTCTATGGCACGCTCCTCTCAATCCACCCACACACCAATGCGAAAAAAGCGCCCTTCCCCTGCTGCGGATTTCCCTCCTGCTGCTGCTGCTGTGGCTCCCGTGCTGCGCCGCAGCTCCGGCTTCTGCTGCTGCTGTTGGTGGGGTTGCTGCAGCTAGGACGTCTGCTGCTTGTGTGATACCGGCTGCTGCCGCAGTGGCCGCGCCTCCGACCGCTGCGTTTTTTCGAGTCTGCGGTAGTTCTTCTGGCTCGCACCGCCACTGCGGCTGCTGCTGCACTTCCAACTGCCCGCTTTTCGCTGCCACAGCTGTAGACGCTGCACGAGGCGCCCTGCTGTTGCTGCTGCTTACTCCTCCCGCGCGCTGTTGTTTACGAAGCAGCATAACATGAAAAAGAAGAAGAGTCGCAGCAGTGCACGAGAAAAGCTTTGACAAAGGGAAGAAGTCTTTGTTGCAGCAGTGCAGTGCGGAAGCACGCCGCTAATGCTTCGAGTACCTGCAAGTTGTGCTGCAGCAGAAGCGCAGGCCCCGACAGCTCTCGCCTCTGCAACAGGTGGTGTATGTACGCCCGCGTCTCGCCCACTGCGCTGCACCGCGCAATCACACTGCTGTTGTTTTCTACGCCATTGCTGCTGCTGACTAAATTTCTGTTATTGTCCCGGTTGCACAAATCACTGCTGCTGCTGCTTGTGCTGCTCCCGTTGCCACTAACGCCGCCACGCCCGCTGCTGCAGTCGCTCCCGCTGCCTCTTGGATTGTTGCTGCTGTTGAAGATAACGCCTGTGCTGCTGCTGTCGCTGCTGCCTGGACTGCTGTTCATGGGGCCGGCAGAGCCGAGCTCGTGCGGTGTACACCGGTTGCTGCACGCCAAAGAGGAAGAAGAATAAGAGGATGAAGGAGAGGAAGACTCAAAAATAGCACACAGAGGAGTAAAATCGTTTCTGTACGAAGTCTCGTTCAAATTGAAGAAAAGAAACTGCTGAGACCCTTTCTGCTTCACTGCTGCTTCCAGCAAACATCGGGCTGCTGCTGTTTCTGTCTCTTCCTCTACCCCTGCTCTCCTTTCTTCTCCTCCATTCCCCTTGCGTCTATCCTCCCGTACGCTTCCGACGCCGCTGCTGCTATAACAGTTGCTGCTGCTTTGTTCTCTGGTGTTGCTCGTGCTGCTGCTGCTGCTAAAGCTGCCGTCGCTGTCGCTGCCGTAGTGTTCCTTGTCAATCCTTTCCTCTGGGCTGCAGCACTTATCACGTTCGAGCAGCACATACGGGTTGAACGCATACGCGAGACCTTCATTCGAGTGTACGTACACCGCAGCAGCCTCCACGACGTCCGCCCCACAGCAGAACGCATGCAAAACTTCCAGCGGTCCTCCCACCCGCTCCGTCAAGGAAACAAAGCGAGGAAGAGAAAGAGGTACGTGCCGCACTGCAGCAGCAAACAGAGAATACCTTTCTTCGAGAGAGGCCGCTCCAGACATCCCCCCCACATGCACCCCGCTAACCCCACACTCACAAACATCACTCGTTGCTGCAGTCGCAGCAGCGGGCCCGCAAGCAAGAGCGCAACAAGCAGCAGTGCAACAACAGAAGTGTCCTGCCCCTGCTGGTCGTGTGAGCGCAGCAGCGGCCGTAGCACCCTTAAGAGCGACACAGCAACGACGTTCCTGCTGCTGTTGCTGCTGCTCCTGCTGCTGCTCCTGCTTCTCGTAGTCCTGTTGCTGCCGCAGGGGAGACAGCAGCAGCAGCAGCTGCTGGAAACGTTTGCTGATATACTCGCGCAATAGCAGAGAAGAGCCCCCCTGCAGGGTGGCAATTACGTGAGGAACACGCGGAGGCAGCAGGGACGGAAGTGAAGATGAAGAAGAACTTGTAAAGTCACCTGAAGCAGAAGCAGCCGCGTCTGCAGCACTGCCAACTTCGCCAGCTGCCACATCTGCACGAGAGTTGCTGCTGTTCTGCTGCTGCGACCGCCAAAGGGTCACAGGGTCGCCGTGGACATATGGCGGCCCTGCGTGACAGCAACAGACTCCACCGCAGAGGCGGCCTACTTCTTCTACCGCCACCTTGCTGCTGCAGTTACGGTAGCTACCGCTCTCACCGCTTCTGCTGCACTTTAAACTACTGCTGCTGGAGCAGCCGATGCTACCGTCCACCTGCATGTCGCTAGCTTCGCTGCTGCTGCTCCTGTCCGTCATGTTTGCAATGCCGCTGCTGTCGTGTTGAAGGCTATGTGGACTGTTGTTACAGCTTCCGCTGCTGCTGCTGTCGCTTTCTGCCTGCTGGCCACTGCAGCAGGCAGAACAAGAGCAGAAGCACAAACCAGCAGAAGAGCAGCAGGGCACGCACCACTGCACTTGTTCGCGTAGGCGCAATAGCACGTCCAAAAGAATATTTTCTCCAGTCTGCAGTGCCTTCCTGTCTCTCTTGCTGGCCCCACACCACCGCCAGTCTCCCACCAAATTAACCTGCTGTTGCTGCTGCTGGTGCTGCGCTTGATGCGACTGTTGAGCACAGTCCGGCTGCTCCTCCAGCTTCTCCGCCACGTGGAGCTTCGTCTGTTGCTGCTCCTGCTGCTGTCCCTGGAGCTGCAGCAGCTGCCCCTGCTGCTGCGCCGGCGTTCTGTCCGTAGGCACCCTCTCGTCAAGACGAGCAGAATCGCTGCTGCAACCCGTGCGGGCGTCGCTGTTGCTGCGGCTCACGGTGCTGCTGCTGCCGGGACCCGTGTTGCTGTTGCAACTACTGCTGCTGCAGCTGTTCTTCGCATCCCGCGTGCCGGCGGGAGTGTGTGGCTGCTGCTGCTGCTGTTGTGTTTCTTCACAAGGGACGGTGAGCATGTGGACTTGCAGCGCCCCAGCAGCAGCAACGAGCAGCCTCCCCGTAAGTGCTACTTTCCCAGCGGAAGTTTTTAAGTCGACGTGTGCTTCTCCCGTCCCTGTTGCGGTTGTCGCGCTTCCGCCTGTTCCTCCTCTCTTTGCTGCTGCCCCTCCTCTAAGTGCTGCTTGTCCTCCGCCTGCTTCCCTACTACTGTCTTCTTCTGCAACAGCCTGTTGCTTTCCCTGTCGCTTCCGCTGCCTCCGGCTCTCACCAGCACCACACCCCCCACGCTCCCCATCTTGAATAGGGTTACCTGTACTGCTGCTGTTGTTCTGGCTGTTGCTGCTGCTGCTGTTGCTGC
>KL647292.1:312246-485881 GCA_000727475.1 Sarcocystis neurona
CTGTTGCTGCTGCTGGTGGTGCTGTTGCCGCGGTTGCTGCTGCTCTTAAGACTGTCCTCGGATGCTGCAGTGTCGCTGCTGCGGTAATCTGCTCCAAGACGCTGTCTTTTTCTCCCCACACCGTGTCCGACCTCTTCCTGTTGCTGCTGCTGCCCTCCTTCCTTTATCTCACCAAGTAAACAAGTCGAATCACCAGCAGCAGGGCAAAGAGCAGCAGCAGGACCAGTCGCTGCGGAATCCTTTGCAGCAGCGCAACCCACCACAGCAGCAGGCGTAACAGTCGCAGGAGCCACAACAGCTTCCGCGGCAGCTGCGACAGCAGGAAGTTGCTGTTGACGCGTGGTGTTGTGCCGGGGGGCCGCCGCAGCAGGGCGTCGTTCAGCAACATGCTGCAGCACATCTGCTGCTGTCAAATGACACGCAAATCCTCGCAGATCACACACAGGTGGAAGCGACACATGTTCCCCGTCTCTGCGGCGGGCCCCGTCTTCCACCGCTCCTTTCTGCTGCTGCTGCCACTGCTGCTGCTGCTGTGTCTGCGGCGGCTGCGACGCTGGCTGCTGTTGCCGTTGCTGCTGTTGCGGCAGCAGCTGCTGCTGAGTCCACCAGTTCTGGTAAAGCGGCAGCAGCAGACAGGCGTCGTTCGCAGGGTACGTCAGCAGCTTCAGCGTAGGAATATTGCGCCGCAGCAGCGGCGGCAGCAGCAGATATGGCGCGCCGCACCGCGTTGCCAGCGTTAATGTTGGGGTGTACATACACCTGAGAAGCAGTCCAACTCGCGGCCCCACATCTCCTCCGGCTGTTGTGGCAGGCGTTGTGAGAAAGCTGCTGCTTGTGTCGCATGGCCGCTCCTGCTCCTGCCGCTGCGTCCACAGCGGCGACGGCAGGCCGGCGCCCCACAACGCGCAGCCACACCCATCACCAGCAGCACCAGCAGCGGCGCCGGCAGCAGCAGCAGCAGGTAGCAGGCCAGGACCTGTCGGTGCAGCAGCAAGAGGGAACGAAGACTGCAGCGGCTCCCACAAGGGACCCCGCGCCCGCAGCAGCGAGTGGAAGTGGCGGCACAGCTTAAAAGACGCAACATCCCTTGCCCGTCCTTCTCTACAGACAGCGGCGGAAGACTGTTCGGCCTGGGACTGCTTGATAGTTCCACCTGCAGCTGCTGCAGGCGCTAGCAGCGGGGATGTCCCTGCAGCAGATGCTGCTGGCGCCATGCTGCTTGCAACTGCTCGCGCTTCTGCTGTCGCCGCTGCCGCTCAGGATGTTTGCGCTGCTCTGGCCACAGGTCCTGCTGCTTCCCCTGGTGCTCTTCTTCTCACTGCTGTGGGAGTTGCTCGTGCTGCTCCTCCTGAAGTTGCTGCTGCCGTTCCTGCGTGCGCTATGCTGGGCGCAGTTGCTCTTTCCCCTGTTGCGCTTCTTCCTGCTGCTCTGGTGGCACTTCCTGTCGCTCTCGCTGCCGTCGCTCCACCTCCTTCTCCTGGTGCTGCTGATGCTGCTGACCCAAGGATACTATTGCTGACACGGCTGCTGTGGTGCTGCGGCTGCGACTGCTGCTGCTCCTGCCGCTGCGAGCACTGCTCCTGCCGTTCCCCGCCTTGCTGCTAGTCACCGCGCTGCTAAGGCTACGGTCGCCGCTTCTGCTGCTGCTGCTGCAATTATCCTCCGTCACTCAGCGGAGCAGCAACATCCGTACGGTGACGCAAGACCCCCGCACCTCCACACGGACAGCCTGCATCCCCGGGGCTGGCGCCACTGCAGGCAGCCAAATACCCACCACGTCGAGCAACCCTACGACTGTACCGCTACACACGTAGACTTGACAGTAAAAAACAGGAGTGCAGGCCGCGCGCCCACTTCTCCACGGACCCTACACATGTACATATGTCTATCTACAATATATGGAGGTATGTACACACAAACACGACGCAGATACAGTAAGACAGGCGAGACGCAGATACGCCACACGTGTCTGTTCCCTGAAGAACGAAGTGGAAATCTATCTAGGTGGAACGGTGCTGGAGTGCGCATGCCTAGACATGCGTGTACACACATATGTACGCGTACGCGTAGAGCTAGCAAAAAACCGAAAGCGAAGGTGGCAGGCAGGTGTCTGTACACCCGAAAAGTCGCAAGGGGAGGCCGGCACGACAACGCACGGGAAGCAGTAAATACGCAGGGCTGCTTCGCCAGCAGGAGTCCTCGTGGTCGGTCATGTGGCAACAGCAGGAGGAGAGAAATTGGCCAGGACACTGACGACAGACAGGCCCAGCGGTGGCAGGCAGCAGGGCCAGCCCCGCCTTGTCCTCCTGCTGCTCCTGCTGTGGCTGGTGACTGCCGACGCCTCTGTAGCAGCTGCTGCTACTTCTTCTTCAAAAAAAGGGAAAAGGCGAGACGATGAAGGACTCTGTGCTGCAGCCTAAGACGAGCGCAAGCAACTGCCTGGCCATCACCGCCCCTGCTTCGGCACGGGCGGGCACTGCAGAGGGACCCTCACAAGAAGTGGGGTGGTCGCTGCTGCGTCTCTCGGGCCGCTGCTGCTGCTCTTGGTCCGCTTTTTGCTGCTGTGGTTGTTCCTTTGCGTCTGCTGCTGCGGCTCTTTCGTCACTGCTGCTGTTTCTAGAGAACAACGAGACAATCCTTGCGCTTCCTCAGTTCCCTGCTGTTGCATCTGCCGCTGCTGTGGGCTGCTCCTCTCGTGCGACAGCCATACGCATTTCGGCAAAAAAGAACACGTCGGAGAAGGCTGAAGCGTCAATCAATCACGACTATTAGCAGGACGCATGCGCCCGCCGCTGCATGCACGGGTACCCTGCAGTGAGCCCAGCACAGGCGCAGCAGAACCACACCTGCAGCCGACCAAGCAAACGGGTCTGCTAGCAGCCAAGGGCAGCAGCAGCATTAGCCAGTAGCACCAGCAGTACAACCAGCTGCATCCGCTGGCGTCGTGGGGCAGCATCTGTCAGGCGCGTAGAGCAGCAGCAGATTGTCGGGAGTAGCAGCTTGATCGCCGCGCCTCACGTGCAACAGGGCGACAGAGCTGCTGCTACTGCGCTGGTCCCAGAGCGGAGTTGTCACAAACAGCAGCAACTATTCATAGAGGCACGTAGTCCACGTGAAGCCCGCCGAGACGCGAGCCTGTTACACTCGCAGCACTGTCGTAGATATATGTAAAACGGGGGGGGGGCCGACTACAGCAGCAGCATGGACACCAGCGTCTTGTTGGCGAGTCGGCGGAGCACCAGCTGCCTGCGGCTGCTGCAGCGCTGCAGCGGTGACACGAGAACACGAGGAGAGCGAAGAGCGTTTGCAGCAGGAGACACAGCAGCAGGACAGAGGCAACCGCAGTAGCAGCAGCAGAGGGTGCAGCACAGGACCGCATTTGCAGAAGCTGCTGGATGGCAGCGAGGAAGCCTACGGTGAGGTAACATGTGCTGCACGTGTGTTTATTGCGGAGCTGTGCCGACAGAGCCGTCGCAGCACCAGCCGACCGGCCGCAGCGCACCGCAATGCAAGACGCTACAGCAGCGGTCTCTGCAGCACCTGGAGACCAGGAATAAGCAGCAGCTGCAGCTGTGTACGCTCGTGGCAGCGACGCAGCGAGGCCACTGTCGCTAGCGGCGCGGGTAGCCGGAGGGTGAGTCCGTCCGCACCAGCATCGCCCAATCGACAGCAGCAGCGTAAGCAGCAGCAGCGTAACCAGTAGCAGCACGCGCCGCAGCAGCTGGAGCAACTGCAGCAATACGCGCCGCAGCGACGTTGTGGCGACGTCCCCGCTAAAACAGCAGCACGCCGTTGCTCGTCACAGAAGAGAAGCGTAACATGCCGGTGAACCGGTGCAGGTTCGTCCTCACATGCGCTTGTTGACTCCACATTTGTTGTCACTCTCCGCTATCTTTGTTGCTGCTTCAACGCTCAAGCGTGTCTCTGCGAGTGCTGCAGGCCCGTCCCCTTTATTGTTTTTTTCGGGCGCTTCTATTCCGTTTTCTGGCGTTGCTCGGTTTCCACTCTCTCTTCCGCAGCTTCTCAGCGGCTGCGGCTGCACAGGGGGGAAGAAGCTCGTCTCAAACACACACAGCAACTGCAGCAGCAGCCGCGGCCACGCGCTCACGCGCGAACAGCAGAGCAACGAATATTACCAGCAGCAGGAGTCGCCGCAGGAGACAAAGGGATGGAGACGCGATATCAGCAGCAGCGCAGCAGCAGGAGAAAGGGCTAACAGCGGGCGCAGCCGGAGCAGCGCGCAGCAAGGAAAGTTCGGTCGCGCCAACACAGACACACGTCAGAAATACGGGGCAACACGTGAGATCTGCTTGCGGCTGTCTCTCTCACGCGACAGCAAGAACATACGCCCCAGGAGCGAGAAAAGGAGCAGCAACAGCCGCCGTCGCAGAGGGCTCGCCGGCAGCAGCAGCACAGCAGTGACAGAAGCTCCGTTGACGGAGCGGCAACAGGTGAACAGCAGGACCAGCAGGCGCACAGCAGAGGCAGCAGAACACTAGCAAGCGCAACAGGAGGAGCAGCTACTGCTGTAACCGCCAGCTCCGTGCAGTTGCTGCCGCTGCTGCTGTTGCCACCACGGCGGGGCTGCCCTTACCACTCGGAGTCGTCTCCGTCAAAAGCGAAAAAAGTCCGCACACACTTTCCCACCTGCTGCAGCCCGTGTAGCTGCTGCCGCCGCAGCGCTGCGGCCCGTTCTTCGGCAACGCTTCTACCGCTGCCCCTGCCGCACGTGCGTCCGGCCTCTGTCTCCTGCTGATGCTCCGCGTACGCTGATCCAGCGGCTGCTGCTTCTGTCGCAGCCCGGCGGCACATGCTTTTTCCCGATGGCCCACACACAAGCCCATGGCTCCTGCTCCTGTCCATATTTACGTGTCCTGACGGGCTGCCGCTGCGGATAACGGTGCTGCTGTGTGACAGGAGCAGGAGCAGCAGCAGCAGCTCTTGTTGTGGCGTGTGAACAAGGCACTTGCGCCTTCCCTTTCTCGAAAAAAGACGTGCGTGACCGCCGTTTCCAATGCCAGTTCTCCTGTACTCACGTGCTACAGTTGTAGGAGCATGTATGCCTGCATGCACTTTGTGTATATATATATATATGCATATATAGGCACGCGTGGAAACATACGCATATATATATTTCTGCTGTCTAAGCAGAGATATATACGGACAGATAGAGAGGAAGAGCTTCCTTTGTTGCTACAGCGCCACCTGCACTTGCAGAGGATGGGC
The DNA here is from genome assembly GCA_000727475.1 of Sarcocystis neurona. Lineage (NCBI taxonomy): Eukaryota > Apicomplexa > Conoidasida > Eucoccidiorida > Sarcocystidae > Sarcocystis > Sarcocystis neurona. Next base: position 317,473 of record KL647292.1, read on the forward strand.
TCGGCGTCATACTCTATACATACGTAAAATTTCGTACGTACACACCTGTGCCCTATATACGCTGAATTACTATACACACTTACGTCTATATGTACATATATATATGCATATATGTATATTCGTATACAAGCGCACTAACAGACACGTACTCCGTCGATCTAGCTGTCTCTATATTGTTGCACTCATGAACAGAAGCTCTTTCTCTACAGGGGCACGTCGTATACGTCTGCGTGTGTGTGCGCGTGTGCGCTTCCTTTCTGCTGGCGTTTTCTTCGTACTTTTCTGTATTGATATCTCTGTGTAAATCCATGTACCAAGTTGCTAATGATATATGGATAGCCACATGCGGACTGTCTGGCTCGCTCGGGAAGTCCATTCTACTTCGTTGACGGGGTAGGGAGCAACGCGTGTCCTGTAAATACAGCCAGTGGTGGGGTGTACGTACACCTGACTTGCTCGAGCTCGCTCGCGGTGGAAAAGCTGTAGCAGCAGACTCGTGGGAGGCCACCTGCGATGGGTCCCGACGCAGGAGGAGGTACAGCAGCAGCAGCAGCCAAGTTGTCGCTGCAGCAGAGACAGTCGCGCACGTGAGCAGCAGGAGTCGCAGAAATTGGACAACGGTGGATGCGGCAGGCCCTGCAGCAGCGGAGGCTCCTGCAGCAGCAGCAGCAACAGAGTCTCGTAGCAAACGACGCGACCAGCAGCCGCTCCCGTAGTAGCCGCTCCCGTAGCACCCGCCCCTCCAGCAGCAGCACAGGCCTGCGGCCACTCCGCGATGCAGGAGCAAAGCGACTGGCAGCACGGCAGTCAGCAACAAGCTGCAACAGGGAGGGAGCAGGACGAAGACCCTGTACCAGCAGGAGCGCAGTAGAACAGCAGCTACGACCTTGTGGGGTCTTTGCCTCTTCACTACAGAATGCTGCTGCCCCCAGGTGAGGTCGTCTGCTACTCGCTGCTGCTTCTGTCTACTGCGGCTGCTGCGGGGCGCTCGAGGGCTGCTCCTGGGTCGCGGTCCTTTGCCCCACTAGGGGGTGTTTTTGGCTTCGTGTTGCCGTAGAGGGAAGAGTCAGCTGCAGCATTCCAGCAAAGATGTATTCGTAGGACGGAGCAGGTCTGTGGCAGCAGAGCAGCAGCAGCAGCAGAACCAGGATAGGACAGGGCGGCCGCAGTAGGAACCCAGAGCAACACAAGCGACGGCGCAGAAAGGGCAGCAGAAACAGGCCAGCAGCAGCAGGCCAGCAGCAGCAAACCAGCAACAGCAGGCCAGCAGCAGCGAACGACGAGTAGGAGGAGTAGAAGAAAAAGCAGCGGAGCAGCATTCCGCAGTGCCCAGCAGCAACTCGCAGGAGCAGCAGCAGGATCACACCAGCAGATACTGCAGCGACAGGAAGAAGAAAGCAGAAGCAGCCCCGCAGAGGGCAGCAATACAGCGGCAGCGGCAGAACACCGGCGCAAGAGGAGGAGGTGCAGGATTTATCCAGAGGGCGTCGTCTGGTAGTTACGATGCCTCTGCCTTGTTGCGGTGTCTGTACACCGGACTGGTCTTCGAGCAGCGCGGGTCTTGGGCGCTCGCCCGTGCCTTCGCTGGGGGACAAAGGAAGCCTAGTCGCCGAGAGATGAGGAGAAGCACAGCTGCTGCAGGTGGTGCTGCTGCTTCTGGAGGGGGCCGTCGTCAAGTGTGGGGTTACGATAGAAACGTGCTGCTGCACCGGCGTTGCGGCTGCGGCGACGGCTGCGTTGCTGCTGCTGTTGCGGTTGCAGCTGCTGCTGCTAGCGTTCTTCGTCCCACATGCTGCGCCTCACACTCACAGCCCGCGGCAGCGGTAACCGACTCTCGCTGTGCTGCTGCTTCTGCTCCTGGTGTCTGCGCTGCTGCGCCGTAGCTGCTGCTGCTTCTGCCGCAGCAACAACGGGGTGCCCTCCGGCGACCGCCTCGCGCTCGACCCCACACCCCCCCTCTTACTGCGCCGTCTCGTCTCCACGACCATTATGCATCCCCAGCCTCCCTCCCGTGTACCACGAAGAAGCCAAGGCGTGCCGCGTGGCCCCTCCCTCGGGGTAGGTGCCTCTGTTGCAGCTGCCTTTTCCGCTACGGTCTTCGTACCGACGTCACAGGTCACTGCTGCTTGTGCTGCTGCTTCTGCAGCAACGCATAACAAATTTCTCCTTGTCCCTCACTCTTCAGGCACGTCTCTGCTGCTGCATCGTTTCTGCCTGCAGACACGGCAGGCGTATCCCGCTCTCTTCTCTGCCACATGGAAGGCTGTCTCTGACGCAGCAGGAGCCCAGTCGTCCTGCAAGTGGTAGTTGCCTTCACGTGCACGCATCTGTGTGCACTTTCCTTTCTCTCGACGTCTTCCTCTCTCCAGCCATACCTACACTAAACGCGTGACCCCACGCATGTCTACGTACACGTCCACACCTATATATATACATACATACATGCGAATACATGCTGGCTTCCTGTTGTATCCCTCATCTATATATGAGAACACATGCTTGCTTTCTGGAGGGTCTCCCACCCGTCTCTCTCTCTATATACGAATGAGTGATTGCTTTCCTTAGTCTCCCGCAGCCATATACATACACTAGTATGTGTTTTTACGCCGCTCTATGCAGATGCGGCATCTGCTGCTGCAGCTGCAGCCAGAAGGCGAGAGAGTATTGATTTCCCTTCGTTCTGCTAGAAGACAGGTACAGGCGCAGCGCTTGCAGCCACCCACGTCTGAACGTTTCTCGCCCAAGTCCCACTCCAGACGTGCCCCTGTCTCCCGAGGACTCTCAAGATGCTGCCGTCTAAGGTACCTTCCCGAGGCCACAGCCGGAGACACATAGAAGGCCGTCTCCTGACGACCTTTTTGGCTTCATTGCCGGATATATATATGTATGTGTGGATGTCTCTCTGCGTGGATACGCAGAAGGATATCACATGTATGCGTAGACTTCCATATGTCTATGCATGTGTGCCTCTCTCATTTGGTCTGTACGGACGTGTATATATGGTGCAAAAGGCGTGTAGCTCCGCGTGTGCCCGTCTCCCTGTGTATACGTTCATATTCATAGACTGTACCCGTATATAGAAGTCTGTCTCTCTTTTTCTCTCTCGGTCTCTGTGTCTGTTCTACATTCCGACATATGTATTCGTGTGCACATTTTCCATATCCATATATATGTATATATACGCATATCTGCATTCCTGCTCTCCCTCACGGCGAGGCCACCGTCCCGCGCGTGAGAAGTATCGGCAGCTGCGTACTGGTGAAGACAATGCTTGCCGCTGCGGGAGGAGGGGGAGCATACGGCGGAGGGCCGGCGGCGCCTGCCGGTGCTGCTGGCGGTGCTTCGTCTCCGTCTGCCGCTGTGGCTGCTCCTGGCGCCTATGCTTCTTCTTCTTCGCCAGACGCAGGCGGGGCTAGTGCTGCTGGTGCTGCTGGTGCTGGGGGACTGGCAGAGTCGGCGGCAGAGGAGGGGAAGTTGCGGCTGCTGCAGGGGAAGAAGAAGCCGAGCGGCAGCAGCGGCGGGAAGCGCTTCCGAGTGCGCCACCGTCGACCCCGCCGAGACAGAAAAACGGGGACCGGAGCAGAAGGCGCAGCGGCGGGAGGGAAATCGACGAAGGCAGAGGTGCCTCGAGGACTTCTTTCACTTCTTGTGAACATTCTTATGTTTGCTCTTCAGCAATTTATGCTTCTGTACGTTATCGTCAGCAAAACGAAATCTTGGCTCGCGCTGCTCTTCCTCATCTGGGACGTCCCTCTCTGTAAGTGCTGCAGCAGCAGTAGCAGCACATTCAGAACAACACGTCTACTTGCTGCGGGAGGGGTTTTCATTTTCTGCTTCTAACGCTGCTGCTGCACACATGCGTCCCTCATGCCTCGGTGTTTGTCTGCTGCTGCAGCAGCCGCTACGCCTCTCTGCTGCCGCTGCTGCTCCAGACCCCACCTGTTGCGGATGCTGCTGCTCCTGCTGCGACTCCTCCTCTTCTGCAGCTGCTGCTGCTCTTCCTCCTCCTCCTTTCCCTTCTTCTGGCTCCTGCAGCGCTTCCACGTCTCTTTGCAGACCCCACATCCCTTTCTCTCCACGTCTACAAGATAGCCAGAGACACATCCAGGCGCGCACACTGTGTGCTGCCGTGCTGCTGCTGCTACCAGGAGTAACGTCGTTGCCTGCCGGCTTTTGTCGCGAGGGCGGAACTACTGCTTCCTCATTCCCGGGGACTGCACACGCCTGCCTGCCACAAACGCTCCACACTTCTCTGCTTTCTTTGGCATTGCTGCTGCCGCTGCTGCTGCTCCTTTTTGGCGCCTCTGCTTTAGCTGTCCGGTGCTGCTGGCAGCCCCCCGGCTGCTCTGGTCGAAGAGTCACCTGCGCTGCAACAGCGTCCCGCCTCGCCTCGCCGAGGATATGCGCTGTTCTTTTTTCTCTGTTTCTGCGGCGGCTGCCGCGCGGACGCCCTGCCTTGTTTTCCTCTCGCGGCCGTGTCGGCTGCTGCTGTCCTTTCCTCACGCTTCCCCTTCTGCTGTGCGTCTCTGTGTGTGTGTGTGTGTCTGTGTGTGGGGCCTGGCAACGACGGCAGTTCTGTACATGTGCTACTCCATCAAGGCGGACAGCCGGGCGACTCCAAGCGTCAGCTCGCGGCGCTGTGCAGTGCAGTGGATGGTCTACACGACGACGGTCGCGGTGAAGATGGCGGTGGTCGCGTTTTCGCCCGGCAACCGGTCGCAGCAGAGTCTCGCCTTCCTCGACTACGCGCGGGCCGCGCTGGAGGCGCTGCAGCAGCAGAGCGCGAGCGACGCGAGCAGCAACGAGCTGCTCCCGCAATTTCTGCTGCGCGGAGGGGTCGACCCCACGGTCGCCGGCCAAATCAATCTATCTCTCAGCAACAACTCGGAGTTCATGGGGCAGCTCGTTCAAGCCGGAGAAAACGCAGGTAGACGTCTACGTGGCCCCTCACGCTGACAGAGAGGCTCAGAAAGAGTAGGAGCGAACAACGGAGCAAAGAAGCAACGACGCAGACGGCTCTCTCGCCCGACGCGCGCTGTGTCGCTCGGTCGTCGGACCGCTGGCGACAGTGACCTGCAGCAATGCAGTCGCCTTGGGCGAGCCCGACCGAACTGCGACTCTTCAGAGGAAACGAGCGCAGAGAAAGACTTTCGCGCGTCTTCTTCGCGTCTTCTTTTTTGCCCCTGTGTGTGTGTGTGTGTCTACGTCCCTCAAGCGCGTCTCTGTGTGGCGCGACTCGGGGGACGCACACACGTGATTGATTGCCTTTTCGTTTGCACGTGTATTTGTGGTGTACAAGTATGTGTGTCTACGTATGCAGAGAGAGGTATCCTTGTGCATGTAGGAGGGGGTTGCATAATATGTATGCATGTGTAGGAAAACGAAGAACACAAATAAGTATTTCTACGAGAGGACAGCCGCTTCACAAGTCTTCGTGCTGCTGCACTCGAGAACACTTTTTTGGTGTTGATCCGGCGTCAGAAGAAGTTTTTATCGTCGGAAGGACGTGCACACACACAGCGCAGCAACATGTGTGCCGTCGCGTCCTTTTCATTTTCCTCGCTCTCCTGCCTTGGGAACACCCGACGGGCAGTCGTTGGGGCGTCGTGTTGGCGGTGTCTCACGGCCGAAGGCAAGTGTGGAGAGTCATGCATGTTGCGTGCCCAGCTCTTTACGTCTTTGTCGGGTGTGGAATGTGTGTATGTTTATCTGCGTGTTGATGAGACGTGATTGTGTGTGTATATGTGTGTAGATAAATATTCAGTATCTGTGAAATAGCGGGACGTCCGCATAGATATATATATATACGTGCATGTGCGTGTATATATAGTGTGTGTATATGCGTACGTGTAAGTCTGTATTACTTGTGTGTGTGTATATATATATGTGTATATGAGTGTGTGTGTATATATAGGTATGTATATGCGTATGTGAAGTGTGATGTTGATATACGTAGTAGTGGCCACCACGTCCGTGTAGTCCTGAGAAGTAGGCTCACCCAGCTCATCCTCCTCCCCGTACAATGCGCATGCATGTGTAGATACCTGCAGCAGGTGGAAAAAGTGAGGCACGTGCCAGTACACCTTGCGAAGAAAGTGGAGGTGTCTGTACACCCGTCGTGAGACTCGTGTATCTCGACGGGCGCAGGTATTGTGGAGGTGTGGTCCGTTTATCGACGTCGATGACGCAGACGTGGCTGACATCTACGTATGTGTTTGTTGAGTTTCCTCTGTCTATGCCCAGCTAAGCCAAGCCATTTATACACAGGCGCCTTCGCTTTTCTCTGTGTACTACACACATGTATATACATGCGTTGTAGAAGTCTACACATACGTGGATGACACATACATGTGCAGATATGTGTGTGTATGTGTGGAGTATTCATTTCTCCACGTATGTCTATAGACAGGCGCAGTCGGTTTTCTGTGTGCCATACAGTCTATATACATACGTGGATGACGCACACGCATAGAGCTACGTGAAGTGTTCATCTCAGAGAAATATCTCCCTTCTATACATGCGTGTGGGTGTCCGCGATCTCCCCCTCTGTATCTGTGCCTGAGGTGTACGTACACCTGTGTTTCGAACGTGGGTATATATATGTAAATATACTTATATATATATGTATATATACTTATATATATGTATATGTAAATGTATGCGTATCTGTACATATATATATATATATATAATTCTTATACAGTGCTTCACCGCCTGTAGCGCCTGAGGTGTACACATGTGTACGTACGTATATGCGTGAACATCTATACATACAAAAACGTATACATACATGTATTTGCACGCGGACATATTTGATGCCTCGACGTTTCGCCTTTGGTGGATCTCTCTGAACCCAACTTCGTGGACTCACTTCTAAAAGTTTATTTCTCTCTCTACATGTCTGTATGCGTCTATGTGTATATGTGTATGTGTGTGTACACAAATACATACATATGTATATATAGAGAGAGGTAGATAGATAGATGGATAGATAGATACAGATATAAATATAGATATATATATATATATGTAGTTGGAGATCTAGGTATAGGTATATATGTGTGCGTCGTCTGCGCGTGAGTCGCTCACGTGTTAAGGTGGAGGCGTTGACAGCTGTCCAAACTTCGGGTGAATTGTCCCGCGCAGGGGGACGTGCACCCGTCTCTCTCTGGTTCATACATGCTGGCGGGAGTGGGCAAGGAGATGCCTTTCTCTTCGAGGATGGGAGCAGAGGCGAAGTCTTTGTCTGCTCCCGTCTACACATAGATCTGCAGACCGAGAAGAAAAGCCTGATGTATATACTCTGCTCGCTTATACGTGTAGAAGGGGGTAGGAACAAAGAGAAAGCGAAGAAGTTATCACGAGAAACGCGGCTTTGCCGTCGCGTGGGGGGCCTTTCCCGTACACCTGCGTGTGTCCCTGCTTTGAGACGACCCAACTACACGCATACGTCGTATATCTGTGTTTATGAGTGATTCCTCCAGAAAGACTCTATACATATATATACATATATATGGCAACGTATGTATATGTATTGTATATGGATGTGGCAATGTATCTATGTATATGTGTATATATGTACATATGCGACAACGTATACATGTGTATAATATGTGGCGATGTGTGGAGTGGTCCAGCCAGAGCGCAAACGTATTTCTGTAGGTAGCCAGGTATCCAGGTGCGTGCACGTATTACGGGCCGTAGTGCGGTCCGTTTCCGTAGGCACATGCGTAGATATACCGCGTATACAGGTGCACGTAGTGGACGTGTGTGAAGGAAAGATATACGTGCGCGGAGGGAGTGTCGCGTGAACCCAGGCGTTCACGTGCCTCTGTATAAGTGTGGATATTTGTGTATAAATCGATAGACGTCACACATATATATGTATATATGTATATACGCACGCACTTAGATACGTACTGTACGTAAATATAGGTGACTGCCCACATACAAGTATAATTGATCTGTATAGATGGATAGACGTCGCACATATATATATATATGTACGCACGTACATAGATATGAAATGTGTATAAAAATATATGTAACTGCCCATGTACACATACAGTAAATGTGTGTGTAGATAGAAAGACGTCGCATATATTCGTACGTACGTAGAGATGCAGTCTACTTGAATGTAGGGGACTACCCACGTACAAATAAAATAGATGTATGTAAATAGATAGGCGTCCCATATACACACACGAAGGCATGCTAGATGTGTCTACGTATGTGGTCCCTCATATACAACTATATTGTATGTATACGAAGAGGTAGCCGTCGCATATACACACACGTACGTCGACGTGCAGCAACGTGTGTGTGTATGTGTGTGTGACTGTCCGTATACAGCTATCACGCATCTGCATGTGTGCCGGCATATTTACATATATATATGTAGAGAGAGAGAATCTTGTGTACTTCTACGCCGTCCACCGCTATCCGGGTGTGCATGCATACGCGACACATGTATATATGCATATATGTGTATATATGTATAGAAAGAGAGAGAGAGAGTTCTTCACAAACACGCACGCAGTACGAGCATATCGGCATGTGTGCAGGCATATGCGACACATGTCTCTGTTCTGCGTGTAGAGGGGAATGGACACGAGCGCCAAGTCCAGACCCGTGTCTACAGCGGGGCTGCATGTATTTGCATGCGTGTAGCGTTCTCCATGCGTCGTGCTGTGGAACACGAGAGCGCCTGTGCCTGCGTCTGTGTGTGTGTGTATGTACGTTTGCTGCTGCAGATAACTTCTTGGTCTTCGTCGGGATTTGTTTGCTGCCGGTGATCTACGTGATTTTCACGGCGCGGGCCAAGGCCGTGGTATACCCGACCGTGAACCAGCTGGTCTCTGTGGAAGGGCTTCTGCATGCAGACCTGGCGTTCTCGATGACGCTGGACATGCTCGATATTGTCGTCATGTTCCGCGACTCCTTCGGTAAGACTGTTCTGCTGCCTGCGGGAAGAAGGAAGAGACGAACGAGCGCAAGTCGAAGCGTGGGACTGCGCACAGAAGGAAAGGCCGGGGCAGTCGCGACGGGGAAACGACGGCGCAGAAGACAGGAACGGAAAAAAGCGACACGGCGAGGAGAGCAGGGGGCAGAAGAAATGTAACGCAGAAAAGAGACAGAGTGGAAGAGATAGAAGGCGGAGGAAATCGGGAGATAGAGAGCAGATGTGAGGGGGGAGGGGCGCCAGAAGGGACGACGTAAATGTCTCGGAAGCGGCGATGGAACTGCTGCTGCTTCCTGCACGTGTTCTGCATGCGTGACGTTCTTCAGTTGTTCAGGCGTCGCAGACGCACACCGACACAAACACCGCGGGAGGGAAAAAAGTTCCATCTTCAACGCATACATATCTGGGTGTATGTGTGTGTATGTGTGTATGTGTGTATGTGTGTGTGTGTGGCGCAACAACACGAGGACGGTACAGCGGCGTACACATCTGTGCGAAGTGGCGCAACAGTCGAAATAAGAAAGGAGAATACGTACACACACCCGTATACCTGTGGACGCGTGCTGAAGCCCAGAAACAGAGAGAAAAAGAGAAACGAGTAGTGCACGTCTTCGTCCTTCGAATAAGACGGAAAGAGGCGTAGCAATCGGAAGGGAAACGTGCAACACAGAGAGAAGAAACCACACCTGAAGAAGAGGAAGCACAACATAAAAGTACGACTTGGTGAATGCGCCGCTGGCCAAGAACGAGCTGCTGCTGCATGTGTGTGGCAGTGGGGGGGTGTGGGCGGTGTTCCTCCGTCGCCGAGTGCTCGGAGCTTCTCTACGCTGCTCTACATATATGTGTACGTGTGTGCACGTTTCTGGTGTCTGTACACCTGCGGTCGTCCAGTGACATGTATTCATGGAGGCGTAAGTCCTCCGGTGCCAGTAGTGTGTACGTAGGCATCTATACGAGTGATACCTTTGCTGCAAATATATACATATATACGTATAGGTGTGTGCATGCGTGTTGCTGTGTTGTGCAGATGGCCTGCTGCGTCGGGTGCCTTTCCTGCTGTTGTGTTTCTTCTCTTCGTCTGCGCGTATTCTCGTCGCCTTTTCTCCCCTGCATCCGCTGCTTCTTTTCCTTCTCTCAGGCCTGCTTTCGTGTTCCCTCCCGCTGCTGATTTCCCCCCGTTCCGGTTGTTCCTCTTCTGGCTCGGCCCTCACCTGTTCTTCCGCTTCTTCTCGAGTGGCGGGTTCGCGCGCGTGCGGCCTCCGGTGCTCCGCATTTTCCTCTGCACCCTACGTGCTTTTCTCCACGCTCTCCTTTCGTTTTTCTTCGTTCCTTTGCACCGGATGTTCCTGTTTGCCCCCCTTCTTATTAGTGTCCTTTGTCTCTCTTGTAGCCTTTTTCGTTTGCGTCTCTGTGTTTCCCTGCCCGTTTCTTTTCCTTTTCTTCTTCTCGCCTCCGCCGGATTCTCTCTTCTTCTCCTGTCTCACTTCTTCGTAACGGCGCACGCTTTCCTTCTCTGCTGTTTCTCGTTGCCCGTCCTCCCTTTGTTCTCTCTCGGCGTCTGCGTCCTCTCCAGCAGATCGCGTCCTCTATAACGTCCTCCTCCCTCCGTCTTCTTGCTTCTTCTCTGTTCCTGCTGCTGTTGTCTGCTCTGTGTCGCTGACCTCTCTGCGTCTCTCTCTCGCGCTGACGCCTGTTCGTCCGGGTTGCTTCTGCTGCTACTGTCTCGGGTGACGTTCTCTTTTCCTCGTGTGGTTTTTCCCCCCTTTTTCCCTCGCACAACTCGCGTCCTCCTGCGTGTCCTCTCTCACGTCCTCTCCAGCGCCTCTTCTCTCTGTCGTTGTTCCGCGCGCCTTCTTCTGGCGGTGTGGCCCGCGTCCATTTCCCGCATCACCTCCACGTTCTCCCTCTGGGGGTGTCTGCGGCTGATCTGCTGCTCTGTGCGGGCCGACGTGCGTTTCTCAGGACGTTTCAACAGCGCCTGGTGGCTGGGTACAGAGTCAGTAATGAAGTGGATCTGCTTTGCCATGGTGATCCTCACTATCGTCGGGGTAACGTGTCTGGGGTTTGCGTTCCCGACGCGGTCCGCGGACAGCAGGGAAGCCGTTGCGAGTTCCCTGTCGCGCACAGACATGTTCATATCTGCCAAGTATGCGTTCTTGATTGGGCTGTTCCTGGTCGACATTCCCTACCTCGCCCTGCGGATCTACTGGATCGTGGAGACCGACACTGTCTCCTTCTTTATGTTCAAGAATGTCTACTGCCTCCTCACGCGCCCGCTGCGTCTTAACCAGTGCCGCCTCGCCGAGAGAGAGAAGGCGAAGGGGACGCAGAAGTCCTTCTACGACCAGGATGCCCTGCCGACAGAGTACCGCCGAGCTGCTGCCGAAGAGGAAGAAGCCGCCATCACTGCTGCCGAAGAGGAGGAGGAAGAGGAAGAAGAGGAAGAGGAAGAGGAAGAAGAGGAAGACATTGGAAGAGAGGAAAGAAACATCACGCGAGCGACAGCACTAGCAGCTGCTGAAGACGAGATGATGCGCCAGCAGCAGCAGCGGGGGCCGGGCCACCACGCGCACGACGGCGGGGGCCGGTCTCCAACAACGGCCTACTACAGCGCTCCTGACGTGGGAGAGCAGGCAGAGGCGGGGGAAGACCCCGAGCTGAGATTTAGGAGAGCAGGAAGAAGTCGAAGAACCGGCGGCGACGCAGAGGGAGAAAGCGCTCCGTATGACGGGCGGAGTGCTGCGGCGTCTGGGTACTACTACTCTCCGTATAAGGGAAGATACGAAGCGGACGAAGAATACTACGGCGGCAGTCGCTATAGAACTCAGCCTCGTTTTGCATTTGGACACGACGCTCTGCACGCCGCTGCTGCTCCAGCAGAAAGCGAAGAAGAAGCAGCAGACAACGACGCTCGAACATCACGCTGGGTAGCTGCCGCTGCTGCTGCTGCTCCTCCTCCCCCTCGTCGCTTCGTGCAACAGGTTGCACATGCGACTGCCGTTGCGCCGTCGACAGACGCGTCGGAGGCGTCCAGTGACCGCGACCGAGCTCCAGGACGTCGCAGCATCCGAAGAACACCGGCTGCCCGAACTTTCTGGCAGCTGCAGGAGCGGCTGTTCGCCGCCTTCCCTGCTGCACACGACGAGGATGCGGATGTTTCCTCTGTCCTGCTTCCCGCCGGGGCCCGGACTGGGCCCCCACGCAGCAACGGCAGCAGGGCCGCCACACACAACCACCCGCATCAAGAAGAGGAGCAGCACCACGAGCAGGACCAAGTCAGTCCACAGCAGCCGGAGCTGCAGCAGCAGCAGTGGGGAGTGATGGCGCTCAGGACGCTGCCGCTGCACGGCGCTGCTCCTGCTGCCGAAAAGTTCCTCGAGGAAACGGACTTTCCGTCTGCCGCTTCCGCCGCCTACTCTTCTTTCTTCCCCGAGCTCGACGACAGATCTCGCATCTATGGTGCGACTCGTACCGGGCTGTCACTTCCTGTGTCTGCTGAACGTGCCCGTCAGGCTGCTGCCGGCGGGGGAAGAGGAGGAATCCCTCTGTGCAGTCGCTTTGAAAACGCAGCCCGCCACCGCGGACCGCGAGGGGAAGTCCCCCAGCAGCAGCAGCAGCGTGTCGGCGCTGCCGTTGCCTTCGGTACCTCGCCTTCGAGCTCCTACTGCCTTTCTACTGAGCAGCTGCAGCAGGAACAGCCGCTGCTGCGGCAGCGCTTCCACCCTGCGGCTGCGTCGTCGGCCTCGCCAAGAGACGTGATTTCTACTCCCGAAGTCGACCGTCCTTCAGCGACCGCAGCAGCAGAGCAGCAACAGCCCCACCAACGCGGCGGACGGCTGCAGCGTTATCTGCTGCTGCAGCCCCGGGCGGGGAGGGGAGGACGTCCCGCTGCTGCTGCTTCTTCTTCTCCCGCTCCTGGTTCTACTGCTGGGGCTTCACAGACTCTGTGGGGAGACCGACCGATTGAAGGAGACGGAGGAGGAGCAGCAGCAACACTGCCGGCAGCACAACAGCAGCAACAGTCGGTACCGGAGCTGCTGCTGCCTCAGCAACAGCAGCTTGCGCCTCGTGGAGGCAAAAGCACGGGATGGCGGCGATTCTCCACCCTGTGGGCACCGCGGCCCGCTCCTGCCGTTGCTGCGGCAGAACTATCTGCAGGAGTAGCCGCGGAAAATGAACGAGCCGGCGCGACAGGCGTGACGTCCGTCTCTGCCGCTCAGGGGGCGCACTTCCGCGAGAACGCCCACATGCCAGCAGCAGCAGCAGGAGGGACGGCAGGAGCGACGGAATTCACAGCAGCAGCAGGGAGAGGCGGAGGAGGAGCAGCTGGAGAAGCAGCAGTCGGGGAAGAAGGCATGTTGGGTGGATTAGCCGCAGGACGGGGAGCAGGAGGAGGGCCAGAGGGCTTAACTTTCCCCAGCGGTTTTCCTGCTGCGTCCCCATCATCTGGTTCAGAAGCAGCTCCTCCACTGCAGTCTACCCTTGGTGCAGGTGCAGCACCGACGCCTGGAGCAGTCTCATTGGGGCGGATTCGGCCGCAGGGCTTCTCGTCAGCTGCAGCAGCGCCAGGAATAGCTGACAAAGCAGCAGTTGCAACAGGCGGAGGTGGACTGCGGAAGCGTGTTAGCAGCGTCCTCTACGCGCTACAAAAGAAAGCGAGCGGCGACCACCCAGCCGGCGATGCAGGAACGCCAGCAACCGACGGCGGAGGGATTAAACAACCCGGCGTGGCACCGCCTCTTCCTTCTCCAGCAGCGACAGGAGGAGGGGGTCTTGCGGGTGGAGCAACAGGCACTCCTCGAGGAGGCGGAGGAGGAGCAGCAACAGGAGGAGGAGGAAACGGCATGCAGACGAATTTTGTTGGTGCCCTGCCGCCACAACAACCAGTACAGGGAGCCTCGGCAAAGGAGAAAGAGGAAAAGAAACCTCCACGACAGAAGCGGTTGACGTTTCGTGAGCGCTTGAAGCAGCGGCGAGAGCGGAACCTGCTGAGGGATCTTAATTATGTGCGAGGCATTCCGGTGAAGAATATTGGCGTCTTTGCATGCATCTGGCGATTTCTGCGAGTTCTTCTTCACGGCGGCAGAGAAGGTCTGCGCACTATGTTGGACGATGTGCTTGTGTTGCCGTACTTGCAGCAGCTGCGGGTGATGCTGTCGCCCATCTGCTACCACGGGATGACGCTGGCGCTGTTCGTACTGCTGCTCTTCAGCACTCCCACCACGACAGCGGAGCTGCCAGGCATTGCTGCGTGGCCTGAGTTTTTCCCCGTTACGAACTGGCAGCAGTCGGACCGCGTCGACCGCACAGCTGTGGTGCTCGTCTGCACGTTGACGATGCTCCAGCTGCTGTTCTATCTCTTCTCTGCCCCGTTTCTTGACGTCTTGTTTGTAAGTATCGGCGCCGGCCTCCGTCTGCTGAGCAGCTACATGATGCTACGAGCTTTTGCCATCAGCTTCGCCCAGCAGCTGGTGCCGTCTTCGCAACTTCTGGCCGACCTGCCTGTCACGGAGCAGCAGCAGCTGCAGGAGATTAATGGAAGCCGCTACGTTGGATTGGTGGTCGCCTTCGCCTTCGTCGCCCTCCCCGCGTACAGGCTACTCACGCTGGGTCTGCCTGCGTGTTTCGCCCTGTGTGGGAAAAGATACGTTTCTTTCAAGCAAGAAAAGAAAAGTAAGCCAGAATATCCAGAAAGGCAACGGCAACGGAGAGGCAGCATCTTCGTGCAGAAGGGAGAGTCTTGTCAAAACGAAGCGAACGAGAAACCCGTACACACAGTCAACAGCGCAGATACGCAGGACCGAGAGAGATAGAGAGACGACGGCTGCTTGTGTGAGGATATGTCGCTTTGTGAAGGGGGAAAAGAAAGACAAAGAGAGGGAGAAGTAAGATAGAGCAAGGATGTAGAATAGATAGAGACTGAATAACGTCAGAAACTCTCTAGTGCGGCAGGTGATCAAGACGAAGACAGAGGGACACCCAGCAGCAGCAGCAGAGGGAGAAAAGGCAGCAGACACTGAGAAGGAGGGAGGTGGAAGAGAGGGATACTAGGCAGATACCGTATAAGCAACTGCAGTACCAGGGAGAGAAGAGACAGGGCAGCAGAGACAGCATTAGCAGCGGTAGACCGATCGCAGCAGAAGAACTAGTGTCACAAAGAAGCGACGAATTTTCAAGTTTCCTCTGACGTAGTTTTGTGCACCAGGGGGATGCAGTCCCAGTTGCAGCAGTGCTTGGCGCCGGGGCCAAAGGAAGGACGAGAGAGAACCGAATACCACCGTAGCAGAGCAGAGACAGACAGGGCAGTCGAAGCGGAGCTAGCAGCAAGCAGAAGCAGGAGTAGCAGCACTTGAAACCAGAGCAGAGCCGAAGCAGCAGCAAAGGGCTGCTGTCGACAAGAACGGGACCAGAGATATGTGAGGCGAGAGACTCCTAAGTTGTTGCAGCGAAAGCAGTTGTTGCAGGTGTCGTCGTACAGTCGGATATATGGAGTAGCAGCAAGCAATAACAACACGCGCAAAACGAGCAGCAACAGCAGACGCACGCGGTTAAAGTTCACGCATTGATGCGGTCTTGGCTCCACAGTAGCTGGGCGAGTTGAGATCGGATGTTGGTGCGGTAGAGTTCCAGGTGTATACTTGCGTGTCTGGACACGGGTAGTATCGGCTCCTGATATACATATATGTACACACACAATACACACACGTATGCATATGTGTGTATATATATACGCAATAACGACATAGGTATACTCGTACGTATATATGTGTAGATGTATATATACCTGTGTGCATGTCTGCGTATATAGAATTGTGTGGGCACGTTCTTCTGTCTGTGTTAACATGCCTGTGAAGATAGACAGCAATTGCAGTAGAAGTGTGGCTTACCCTGTCTTTATTTGTGTACGTATATATATATATGTTGATGTGCGTAACGTAGAGGTAATAGAAACGGTGCTGAGTGAAGCAGTATCCTTTTCTGAACAGTAATACGTGCTTACATTCTGCTGGATGTAGGAGGGGAAGGCTGAAATGCCTCTCCCTCGCGGAGCCATGTTGTAGTGGGTGAAGTATATTAAACCGTCTTTTTTTGCACTGGGAATGACTGAGTGGCGTCTTAACACGCGGAGGTCTGCATCTTCTCTGTCTCTCCCTCTCTCTCTGTGTACTGTAGGCCCGAATGTGTATGTGTGTCCGGGGGCCCGTGATACTAGCAAGACCGGGAAAACGTTACACGAACTTTTGCGTCCAGAATTGCTCTATTATACGCGGCTGCTTCTGTTTCTGCTCTGAGGCGGGGCTGCCTGCCGCTGGAGGCGTCTGTTGTGCGCCCGGTTTCGCCGCGGATAGCAGTAGCTTTCTACGTGTCCACCTCTGGACTCACGTCCGTATTTCCCTCGTGTTGTGACTCTCTACGCCTTCGCTTCTGCACAAGGCGTATGCAGCATATATCTTTGCCGCCTTTTTTTGGTCCATCGGTCTCTGCGGTAGAGGCACGTACTAACACCTGCGGGCAGTCACTGCATACGGAGTCCACCTGATCGTTTCCTCGGACCCTCGGAAGCCGCAAAAGGGATTCTTTCTTCTCCACGTAGATCTGCTTCATTACCATAAAAATATAGATGCTTGCTTCACGTGTGTGTCTATATACACATATGTGTACAAGCTTGCTACATACGTATATATATGTATATATGTAGGTGTATGTCTTTGCCTCACATACGTGAATACGTACGTACATATGTGCAAGTCCGCTTCACACGTATATAAATATGTTAGAAGTGCGTTTGCTACTTGCATGTACACCTTACCTCCTCCTGTATTTTATCCTGCTCAGAGTATGCGTACGTGCTAGCTGGTGTGTATATATAAGTGTGCCCAGGAGTGTCCAGATAACTTCAGCCCTGCAGGGTAGAATCTCGTATCCTTGCGCGCGTGGAAGGACGGGCAGTCGCAGTGACAACGACTGGAGAAGCTAGCTTAGATGCTGTTCCTGTGTAGATCTAGACTTCGTTGCGTGCGCCTTGTGGCTGGCAGCACAAAGTTTCCAATCATTTGCCGTGCACACTCCTCTTCGTGCGGCACTGCTTCTGCGCGGATGCTGACCTTGTAGACTCTAGCGTTTTATCCGTCTGTGGTAGGCAATGAGGATGCCTCTCGGGTTTCGACTGCGTAACATCGAAGACCCGATTTCACTGTGTCAACACGTGGTTGCTCATCATCTTCACCTCGCATACGGTCATCAAATTGGATTTTGAAAAGGCTAATTTTTCCTCGAGTGGCGCAAAAAGTGAAAGGAATTTCACAAAATGTTGAAGTTTTTTTCGCAGCACGTGCACTGCGCGTCGTCATCACCATTATCACAACATTGTCCGCTCACGCTCTGCACGCGTGATACTGAAGGGAGCGTCTGGTGCCTGTGTGTATGTCGTTCCTCTGCGCTGCTCACTTCTTCTGCGTACTACTCATCGTTGCTTCCCCTAATTGTAGCTAGCTAACTCTTTTTTTCTCGACCTCCTCGTCTCATTTGCTCTTCCGTGGTTCTTCCCTTCATTTCAGGGTAATTGCTCCACCTTCGTTCCTGTTTGAATCCTTCTTTTCCTTTGTGCTTCTTCCAGAAGGGACTTACGAGTGCATGTCTTGCGAGGAAGACCCCTCCCTGTGGACGCACGCACGAGGATTGTGTGGAAATCGAAATCTCTTCACAGTTTCGAATGCAATTCTTTTTTTTGCCTGCCGTCACTGCGTTGCCCCTCTTTCCCTCAATGCTCTACTTTGCGGACCGGATGTGTTTAAAGATATACGGTTGCTGGATAACCTTGCGCACGCCCAGGTTTGTGATGTGGTGGTCCTAGCTCTGCTGCAGTTCTACGCACTGACGATGCAGCTGAGTTGGTATATGCTAGGCGTCTTTCTAGGTCACGACTTTTTCCTCATTATATACCTAGTTATTGGACAAACAGTGCGTATAATGGCCCAGCGGAGATACGAAGTGAAGCTGCTCCTGCAGGAGCTTGTACTGCAGAGAAACGACGGTTTACGTCTGCCCGAAGAAGACGACGAGGCAGAAGAGTCAGAGTATGGTGGTTTTGAGAAAGAAAGAAAAATGGCGAAAAAGGCTGTGCGGTTCTTTACGCTTGCCGATGTGGAGGAGGAGTATCAAACGGAAGGATACTTTTCTTCACCTGGCTGCATTTTCCCCCAGTTTCTCTAAGCTGCTGAGAAATAAAGAAACTGACTGCGTAACTGCTGTGTTTTAAAAGTTATCCTTCTGAAACTGGCCTTGTAATCGTCTTAACAATTCAAGCATACGCGTGCTGTGTTTCCACAACTTTTCTGTAAAAGCAGGAAGAAGCACACAGAAAAATTCTGTTCTCGTCAACGTTCCGAATCTAAATGGCGGGCGCGTACAAACTCCTGATTTGGTTGATGTGGAATCTTCAAAGGCTGTTCAGGTGGCTACGACGTAGAGATAAACCTGTTACACAGAGGCTGTGACACACTTCTGAGTTTACGCTATACTAGCACTGAGTTTTCACAAGCTTTCCTTTAAGGATTTAAGGGAAGGGCATTGAAACATTGTAGAATATTGCGTATTACCGGATAATTGAATTCTGCTTCTAATGTTGTGAAAAGCAAATTTAATTGAATCTCCACACGGGCTAGCTCTAATCTTTGAGTTCATCCTGTATCACGTTAGGGTTGCCCTCGCCGTGTTTCTTCCCAGTTGAGGAAGTTGCTGCTGCTAGTGCTTTAAAATCTGTCGTTTCTACCTCCACGACTGCCTATTCTACGCTTAAAAGCAGAGAGATTCGCGGGGCACGATTGGTCTCTTAAAATCACGTACGTGACTAGTAGGAGCTATTCGTCCAGCGTATCCCTTGTGAGCAGCTTCTCAAAGCTGAGAAAAGCGAAGGGACGAGAAATTATTCAAAGCTCCGAATTGCTGACGCTCGCAAGCGACGATACAGAATTCCCAGTGCGCAGAAGATAGGGACCCGGACATAATTGCGAGTCGTCCGTGTGATCGCCCATGTAGTGAAAATCGGACAACACACAAAGATTTGTGTCTTGCGCAAAGACGCTCGGCCTCGTCTTTTGTTGAAAGGTCACAGGACCTGATGCGAACGGGCAAGAAGGAGGCCCAAAGAGGGACGAATGATCAGATTGGGGGAGAACGTGCCGGCCGCGGGGGAAACAAGAAGTCAAATCCGTGGGTCCCACGAACGTTTAGGCTGAATCTACGTTAAAACGCAAAGACTTTTCACGATGCTACGATGTTACTGCGGAAGTACGTACACGACATAGAGTAGTACACAAAAGCATTCACGCACTGATGTCTAAGACCCTGACACAAATGACGTAACGCGTAACAAGTGTCGCAGTCACTGATGTACGCGGGTGGAGAACTGTGGAGAGGTTCCCTACGTGAGTGCTTCTCTCCGTATGCATGTGTACTTATGCCCGTAATATGTGTCGGTGCCGGGCAACAAGCACGCACATCTACCCATATATACAAGAGAACAAGTGTATGCCTCAGTACGTATATACGCATATTTGCACATCTTTTCGGACAGCTTCTGTTTTGGAGTCGTCGTGCCACGTATGGGCATACTGGTGCATCTAGCTTCATGCGTCCGTGTGTGCAATTACGGGTGTAGAGTTGGCAGTGGATGTAATACAATGTTCTTTTCTTTTATAGTGAGTTCGCGTTGGTCGTTTTTCTACAGGGCGCGTACTCTTGTTGTCATGTTTCGTAGCTGTAGAAATGTGGGCAAAAGGAAGGAAGAAAACAAAGATTTTTCCAACGCGTACCACACCTTTGCAGGCTCAGGCGTACTGAAAGTCGGTGAAGTGCGCAACTGAGGTTTGTTGAAAGCGCGTCATATCGTTTGTTAATGTGACACCACACGAATTGTGTGTCTTTGAAATCTCAAGATTATCTTCAGCTCTTGTGGACACCTTCGCGGGCAGACAGTCACAACTTTGTGCACGGCCTTGTTCTGTCGCGAAACGCAATCAGCTGCACGCATACTCGCGAATCAACCGATGTTCTGCGCTATCGTTGTCTCGTATCGACACTCTCTCGGCAGCGGTGGTGGTCACAATACAGAACCGGTATCTACACACTACTACTATGCTTGTAGCCTCCCTGTACCACGACGCACGCTTCTCTCACAGCATCGTACTTTCCTTCCATGTACACTGGGAACGGTAGAGTCACCGCACTCTCTTCAAGCTTTAGTTTAGTGACGAACGGACAAACAGTGCTCAATCAGGTTGTCTGGGATGAAGTACCAGGGGGAAAGAGGGGACGCAAAAAGGTAACAATTCACATAATAGAGGTCCATTACAACAACAACACCCGTATGGGCGCCGTTCGCGAGCATGCTCATGTTATTTATGTGAAAGACATGTAACAAGGCCAACACGTAGAGATTCAGCATCCGTAGACAAAGGAAGCGCATATATTGAGATAGAGAGGATCGTGAGACGTAGACGCACAGGTAAGCGCACGTGTTTACTTTGAGCGTTAAACAGATGCACGTACACACAGTCGCTCTGAATTGCCAGTTGTTTCCCCTGTTTTATTCTGGTGTCAAAGCCAGCGTGCTTTTTTGTCACTTCTACGTTCTGACAAGCTTCCTTCGTCGGTGCAGAACTGCAATTTCCTGCTACGTGTTTTACACATGTTTGCATATTTATACAGGGGTATTCGCGTAAACTAGCGCTACAGAAAGTGCTCTTCTCGAAGCAGTTTCAAACGTCCAAGGTACAGGTATTTGTCCACCTGGATCAAGCAAACTCCTCAGTCCTACGTGCCCGTGCGTACACATCCTCAAACAGAGTCTCCAAAAGACGCAAATTGCTACGCCACATTTGTGTGGATCACTAGGAGACTGTACGACGAGACTCAAATGCTAACCTAGGCAGCATTGTAGAGCATTTAACATGCAGGCAAGCTTCCAGATTCGTCCCCTCAAATGGGGTTCATGTGCTAATCCACGCAGCATTGTAAAGCATTAAATGTGCAGGCAAGGTTTCAGATTCGTCCTCCCAAATTTTCGCACAGTCATGTTGGACTGCACCATATCGTGAAATAGAACGCGTGATGGTGCACTTTCTCTGTCTGGTGGCTCGGAAAGCAGTGATCACGGATATATACGCAATTATTGTATGCCCTCAAACCCACAATCAAAACAGCACATCACAAGTTAAATCCTTCAAATCTTGTCATGATATGCAGAGGTGCCCTGCCGCCCTGACTAGTGAGACCCAACTGCAAATCCACTTTCAACGCGATCGGCGCGGTAAAGGCTCCGGCAAGCCATCCTGGCAGAATGTTTCACATGTAAGTCGTAAAAAAGGGCAGAACTTCGTCTGAATCATCACAACCTATCCCTCGTGCCGCACTGTACCGTCACGACGGCATCACCTGTACGCGGGAGACGCGAAAACTCTAGTCGAATCTTTACTAGTGCAATTGGTCTCTGACGGGCCTTTTTGTACGCTACTCAAAGGTGAACTAGTTACGGGTGGGTGGTCCCTGTCTTTCGGCAGATATCGTTGCTGGACAAAACGCGTAAAATCAGATCTCCAGACTACCTGCGTGGGATTTGCTTTTTCGTAGCAGGCACGCTGCATATCCTGAAGTGGCACCTGCGCCGCGGTATAGATGTACACAAATTCAGGCGTGCATGTCGCAAGAGCATCACCAAAGGTAAAACGACAGTCGCAAGCGGCGCCTTCAGTGAAAACTGTTGAATTGGAGTTGTGCTTCATAGACAGGAACGATATCAGGAACATTGTCCTTCCCCAGCAGGCAGGCGCGATTCGCCGTCTTTTTTGAGTGAAAGCGTGATGTGTATGTTTTGTGCAATAGCCCTGTGTGCAGATACATATACAAATATACGCATATATATATATACGTATGTCTGCTCTCGTGGTGTTTTGTTTCCATCTGTGGACAGACAATGGCGCATATGTGTACACATTCGTTGTTACGCAGAAAAAGAAAGATTTCTAGCTCGTTACTTTAGAACGCACAAAGCGTTTCTTCGTCTGTGTCTACGCGAGCAGAGACATTCATACGTGCGCAGGGAATAGTCTACACTCCCATACACAGATGGAGGGGACGCCTGTATATGTATGTATTTATATGTCTGTGCAGGTACTCGTAAATGCAAATATATCTCCACGTACGTGCACGTGGGCTTTCACTTACATACTCGTAGGTCTTGAGAAGGTGAGCGTGTACTCTGTTTGACGTAAACGCATATGTGTGAAATCTGCGTTCGTCCGAAAGGAGACATTTTCTGTCTTGTCAGGCGTGAACGCACACGTACGCTACACACGCTCAGCATCTTGGAATGTACGTGTCTCAGCTGAATCACGCTTCACGCCCTTTCGCCTGCTTAGCCGTCGGCAATTGATTGAGAAGTCTTTACTGCAGGAAAGAAAGCGAATGTGTATTTGTGTACACTGGGGCGTTCTCGCGTCGGCGATTGATTGAGAAGTCTTTACTTCAGGAAAGAAAGCGAATGTGTATTTGTGTACACTGGGACGTTCTCGCCTCTCTTTTTGTATATTAATTTTCTACTTTCCAGCGTTCCCATTTTCTTTCGTTCCCGTGCAGGGTCTGTGCACGAAAGGGTACGAAGGAGAACGACTTGCGAACCAGCAGCGCTATGCCATGAGCGTGGCTTCACGTGGGCTGCTATCGGCCTAACTGGGTCTGCAACGTATTTGAGAACGAATCTAGTGCGCATCCAGTAAACCTTCTTTCTCCGGTGCCCTGTCCCTCCGCTCCGCATGCAGAAGTGCACACAGGTGTTTGTATACACAAATCGATGACGGTGTACGGCTTTGAAGTGCGATAACAGACCTTCGCCAATAAGAAGTGAGCTAACAAACCTTTGTCGTGCCTGCGTAGGATGTCACATCTGCAGTCATGTACAGCTATCTGTCGAAGTGGACAAGCGTACAAAATTACATGTTTTTTTCGCTATAGACGTATATATGGTGTGAAAGCTATTCACCTGCAGGCACCCAAGTAGTTGTATTCGGACACTCGCTAAGGGGTATGGGTATAGATGTGGTGCCAACATACACATGTACACAAGGCCCAATCACTAATTTTCATGAGAGATAACCCACACCATTCAGCATGTATTTCCTTAGGGAATCTTTGAAAAAGTAAGCAAGAATCAGCAGGAATAAAGAGAAACTGCAGTGGCGATTACACCGTAGCACGCCGACGAGTAGAAGAGTTTCTATATATTCCGCAGCATCCAGTCCTGTGCTCCGTCTATGACGCGACTTGAATCTATTGACGTATCGAAGCCTCTTCTTCTGAACATTCCAGCAGGGGCCAAGTCTTCAGTGAACCTGTTTGTGTCAGCAACAAGAAAGGAAACTGAAATCGACGGGTCAGACTGCTGACTCGCGTCTCGTTATCTCCAAACTCTAATGTATACTTGTACCTTTGTGAAGTCACAGTTTGCCCCACATAAGGCGAACAAAGTAAGACCGCGTACGGGACGTCAATTGCAGGCGCACGCTTGCTTGTAAAAAGTTTGTGGAACGTCTAAAATGGTGCATGAACCACTTGACTTTTACTTGATATTAGGGAAAGAAAGACAATAGTTCTGCTACTTTGCGCTGTTATGCTTTGATCTGAAGAAAGGAAATCCATCTACAAGCCCTCGTGAGATTGAATACAGCAGCAACCATGGTGATAAGAATGTCACGCGCAGTGGCTATGTGCACGAGATCCAGATTCCTCGCAATGAAGCAATTATCACTTAGCCTGATAAGTACGCCGGTGAAATTTTCGACAGTGCAGTAAGTTCCAGGTAGTACCACGGGTGCTGACACGCCTGCGTATTCGTCAGCGCCAGAAAAAAAGTGGATTGTCACGTGTCGGTTATTTTCTCTTCGTGCATGTTTTTATCAACGTTTTGCGACACGAAGCCGGATTTGAATTGGAACAAGCTGAAGGAAGTCATATATCTGTGTCACCGTATAGTTCAACGGGCGCAATCATGTGTACGTGGAAGATACGACACTACGGACATCTCAAAATACAAAACGTCATTCCTGCGTGTTGTATACGTCCCTTCTGCATAAAATGCACTCATTCTGTAAGAGCGTAGACGGAATGCAGGCGTAGCTGTACAGAGTTCCATGTACATTATGCGCTGCATTGAAATCGCCGTGTCCAGTCGCCTGCATATTCTCGTAGCAGGAACTAAATTTGCAGTGAGCCGCCGCGCCACAGACGTATAACGCTCGTCTGAGTTTATCGTGGCATAATTCTGAAAGTACACAAAGGGCTCCCTGCACCAGACTGTAAACTATCACGGAGTCGAGGGCATAACTATCGCATGTTGTGAGAATCAGGTACACTGCCAGAAATGTTTAGCAAAGTCACTTTCTTCTGCACCCAGCGGGTACGACTACAGGTCATCTTCAGTTGACACAAAATGACATTTTACAAATGAAAAGGAGCTCCCTCTGCTCATAAAACCCTTCACGCCATTCTTTAGCACGCATACAGCACGTATCTTGGTATCGTACTGTCACCTAGTTCACACTGGTTGTCTGGCTACCCGCACACGCCAGTACATGCCATAAGAAAAAATTTACAGGCTTGCGTCTGCGAAAACAAGTATTTCATTCTTCATCCCATTGCTCAACATGCAGCTTTATAACCCACGACAGACATAGGGTACAGAAGGCGCCTACTGAAAAAAAGTGGGTACTTCTTAGAAATACGTCAGGGTGCCAACTTTTTCAGTGGTTCCAAAATGTTTACTCTGGAAATCATACTTTCCCAGCTCCAGCAAGACTGGTGTAGGGGCGTCGCCTTCAGTGGCAAGTAAACTATCACATCCGTCACAGTATCCAAGACGTTTGTCTTTGCCGCTCTCCAGGTACTTACCGGAAACTAGTGGCCTGCACAATGATGTAGCACACTCTACGACGTTTGAACATCTGTATAGACTTCAAGTCGTTCTTTTAAAGTATACCATATCTGTGCAAAGACAATGCCCAAAACTGTTCTTCCCAGCGAATTTCACATGCGTCCACCCGCCGTCGGTGAAGCGTACACACAGGACTCCATACCTCCTGCACGTGTCACACATATGCATGTGCTGTAAGGGGATCGAAGAAGCTATACTTTGAGCGTATTTTTGTTCGTGGCAAGCGGCGTCTCCCCTCTTCTAGTTGACCCTTGAGGAGTAAATACGTGGGCACGTATTTGCCTGTATGCAGCCGTCTCTCCCCGCACGTGGAAGTTTTGTCACACACTTCTACGACGCCTATCACGGGAGACGATTTTACTTGCATTTGAGTCCATACGACGGAAGCGTCCAGAGCTGCCTTAGCTCAGGCTGTTCGGAAATACCAAGGTTGACCTTTTTGCCGTACAAGCTGTTATGTGTGAAGTAAAAGGTGGCAACAAAGTCTGGTCCTGCAGCAGTGACAACAGCAGCAAATCCTCGCCCACAGAATGAAATCAGGGGGTAAAGGGTCTACTTTGTGTGACAATTTTGACCAGTGAAGGTTCACCAGAGCAGCATACGCAACAAATACCGCCCGCATCACCAGCTGCGTCATCAGCACGACCAGCAGAAGCAGCACATCGAGCAGTCCCAGTAGCAGAAGCAGCGAAAGAGTCGCCAAAAAGAGCACCAGTAGAGTCAGCGACACCCTCGCAGGTACCACCAAGTTTCCAGTTCGTACAACCTGTTTACCGCAGACCACGTCCACAAGCAGCGGGTGAGTCGCTCTACGAGCAGCACGTTTTCTCAGGTGTTGCACTGCTCTGGTGTTTCCTTGTCCCTCCCAGGTGTCTTCCCGCACAAGGTCTACAAGCGTCTCTCAGCAAGACGGCTTTTTTTGTCACAGTGCAAGTATGCAGGTGCACGCACGAGTATTCGCGCATCTGCATGTACACGCGCATACGCACGTATGCTGTAGCATCTGTGATAAAGCACCAGTGGACAACGACATTCAACATTGTAGATACCCCGACAACCATGCACAGCTCGCTTGATACGTGTTAAGCGGATCGTGTGCCAAATGAAACAGTAAGAGGATCAAACGCAGTAGCTTCAGAATCGGGGCTGCTGCCGGTGCTCAAGATCCAGAGCGTTGGTAGTTGGCGTGTTGACTTGAGATACGTTATTCGCGTCACACCATCGGCGGTCTCAGTCATTACGCTCTTCCTCTCTGCAGGAGCCAAGTGTGTACTTTTCAAGGTGCAACTTACGTCTGACCTCAGAAATGATGAAAACAATAATGGTACATACGTCGGAGGTGTCTGTAGCAGGCCAATCACATAATGCAGACGCATTGAGCACCGCACGACAGATTCATTCATTGACCGAATATAGCCGACTGACTTTCTTGTACGCAGCTGTACGACTTAGTCGCTGTCATGCGGTCCGTAGATACACCGACGCAGCGTTCTGTTAATGGTAGTGCTGCTCCGGTTGCTGTGCAAGCACCACCTTGTACCGCTGGTGACTTTTGGTCGCTGCCCTTTTCTGTTGTTGCCCTCCCTAGTGTTCGTGTTCTTGCTTCTGCTGTTGTTCCTGCTGATCCTCCTGCCGCTGCCGGTGAACCAGTCGCTGCAGTCCAGTCATCCCCATTCTCCAGAATCCTCGTGACGTGTGTTTCACGTACTGTGGAGGGCGAAGATGCGGCGGCGCTGCTGCCTACAGTGCTACGGCAGAAAAAATTTTCACTCATCTGCTCTGTAGCCATTGAACCCGCTACGCGTCGTTAGAGAAGCGAATTTGTGCCCGCTCAGGAGAGCACTGAGGATGCAATCAACAGCTTTTCCCTGTAACGGTAGATACGTTCAATGCCGTGTCAGGGGAGTCCGGTGTAAATGGACTTGGGTAACGCATGTAGATATCTCTGCACGTAGACTCAGAAGTTGTGTATCACACGTTCAAGCGTGCGAAACGGAGAAAGTGCGGTGCGGAACCAGCCGTGGTGAGGGAAGGTGAAGTCCCTGCGTACGCGGGTACACACTCTGAGACAGGTGGGAGAGATCTGCAGTCGGACCACAAATAGAGTGTTCGACACAATGCTGCGACCTCTGATTACTGTGTTTCCTGTCTTAGTGTCTACAAATAGGTGCGGACTGACGCCCAAGTCGATGTGCTTGTTTGTGACGATGTTTGCACTCACGCGAAAGAATAGACAGTTCACGTACCTAGGTGAAAGAGAAGGATTCGCATGTATACGCGTTCAACACACTAGTACGCCTGTCTGAACACTTCGGCTGTGTATGTAAAACTCGGAACTTCACAAATCCCTGCGAGGTGACATAGTAAGCGAGTTATACTGTAGGTATATATACAAGTAATAGTTTCTCGGAGAACCGCAGCTTGCCCGTGTGGTGACGGGGTGCTATTGACGAGTTTGACGAAGATTCCTAGGTAACAAACATGTAAACTTCATCTTTCCTAATGTATCAGCGGATGCCGTAGCAAGTGTCTGCATAGGTAAGCCTGCCGTTTACGTAGAAAGAGGGGGCAAGACAGGAGACAGCATGCCCAGATGCAGCCTGCATCTAGAGGTTCACAGTTCGCAGCGCGGGAGACGGGACGGAAGCGTCAGAGTAACGTGGAACGTGTCTGCTCATTTAACTACGAGTGAAGAGCAATGCTGTGCAAGATAGCTGGAAAACGATCACCGCTCAATTCTGATATGCTGAATTACGATCCTCTCTATGGGGAACATATATGTATGCGTGTGAAATGCGTTGGTGCGTGGTAGGTTACTCGGACAGTTGTGGGCACATGCGGTCGAATCATGAGGTCACGGCGGCTCACTCGGAGTGGCCTACGAAGGACCAAAGTATAGCACACAATTAGCAAGAACTGGCTTCATCGCAGGTACACTGGATCTAATTACACACGCACGCGCGTATTCCTATGTCTGTGGAGCTGCACCTGTGCGCTGTCTGTACAAAAACGTAGGCATTCCTATCCAATATATAGAGCGACTGCAGATTTTACGGTCAGTGTTAAGCAAGTCGCTGAAAATTATGTTTCGAATGAAGTCCGTTTTGAACGGGTGACGGAGGTTACGGGGAGAAGGAGGACACAGGGCGAAAAAAAACCATTTCGCTTTCGTGTCCAAAGCATTACTGCGAAAAGAAAAATCCGTCGCGGAACGTGTTCCTGTCGCGTTCACGTACAGCGCGCGCAAAAGAAAAAACCGGACAGATATTACGTGTTTCGGTTCCTTCCTACTATACTGGAGGGTGCCTTACTCACCTCCGCTCAAAGACGGCCAAACACTCCGTTCGAGATAAGATTTCGCCGGGCCGGTATCTTCCGTGTTTTTCGCTGGAGTTCTCCTGGCTATAGCTTCCAATATTAGTTACGTGACGGAGGGTAATTGTTCAACAGGTTCAGTAAATACATACATACGCATATGTATAACATATGCGTATACTATGCGTCTACACACGCGTACTGCTTACTGCTTCATACACTTACAAACAGCTGCTAAGATGTGTTTGTACACATCTACGATTATGTGGACCACAAAGGCACTTACACCAAGTATACGTGTTTCCTCCTAGTGGTGTTGTAGACGTGCGTGAGTTCACATCCGCATCAGACGCGGCTTCCCGCATGAAAGGCTTTTCGAAAACAGAACTTGGAGTGTTGCGTCACTTGAGGCCGCAGGGTCATATCGGTGGTAAATGTAAAAGCACTGTCGGTGATAAATAACCTACTTCATCAAGAGTCCTTCCGCAGGTGACAACAGCGTCCCCGCACCAAGCCTGCATTTATACTGTGTATCGACACGCGTCCCCAGCTATTGCTGCACGCTGCAGAGCTTCCGCAAGGGTGGACGTTATGTACAATTCTCAGTGTACATTGAGAAACGTACTTGTGGGCAAAAACGCCTGTTTCGGCCTCCCAAACTCACGCGTATACGTTGATCCGTCATCGTACATTGAATGCGTGGGGTGCGTTGCTGATGTCAGGATTTTTCACAATTGCGTGCTTAGCGTTGCACATATACAGAAGAGCGTACGCGTTTACTCATGTAGAATTACACGCACTGAAAGATAGCTACGTGTGCGTCTCGAAAGTGTCTATCAACTACGGCGGATGCAGGGACTGAAGACTTGCACGCCTCCGTCTTGCGCTTTATTGTTGTCGCGTGTCAAAAGAAGAGAGACGGCGCCATATTTGCATTTGTATATGCGTATGTCCGTGTATATGCGCATTGATGTATGTACGAATACGTACATCTGCCAGTACGTACGTATGAATCTATGCAACATCCTGTAGACACAAGAATAGACGGATATCATCTGCGCGTACTGCCAACGGTACTGATGCTCAGCCATACGAGGCCGACGAGGGTGCCCGTGGAATGGTTGGTGATCCAGTGCGCAGCCATTCGTTTACGCTTGTGACAACTTTTTTAAAAAATTCGTCTGGATATCCGGCGAAACATACATATATACCTGTGTGTGTAGTGCGGGGGGACGTGCGCATCTCAGGGGGGGAGAAAAAACGTCCACGTAAGGGGTGTCCCTATATAGAGAAGGGTAGAGATAACGTGTGTTGCTACGATCTCAAGGAAAATCGGGTGGTACCATGTACACACACTCGTATCTGCAGATGTGTAGACGGGTAGATGAAAACCTGTAGATACACCCGGCTGACCCTACTTTGAAGAAACAGAAAATCAACTTCTATTACGTGGAGCATAGCGAAATTGTACTGTTGATTGCACCGAAACACTGGACGCCATAACGGAGCCCAGTTCCACTACACAGGATGTAGTCTGTGGGTGAGTACTAGAACATAGATATGTATTGATACATAAATATCCACTTGCGCATACACGCATTCGCTTCTCTTACGTAAATGCACACACACGTAGAGACACGTATACACGTAACTCTCCTTTTGTTAAGCACCTGCGTACAAGCACAGATGGACCACCGTTTGTTACATCTCTGGTATAGACACGGTTTTTAACGTAGTGGTTTTGGTCCTTTAAAGATAGCGGCAGCTTTCTATACTTGTACGTAAATGTATATACATGCAGGGACCAGCAAGTGTCACCCTGTGTCGTCCTTTAAAAAAAGCACTGTCTGCTGTCGCAGCCACATGGACGCAAAATACAGACGCTCCCTTCCCACATGGGGGCACATACGCACCTTTACTTGTGCATGTAATTGTGCTAACACAGGCTTCTCCAGACAAACCACATTGTCGCAAGGCGGCGCGTTAAATGCTGCCCATCACAACTGGAATTGCGTTAACTGATTGTTGCTGAGGAAGCACCTGTGTGGAAAGTGTTCTCTACGAGGACACGTCCCCCTGGTCAGCCGCTCGACTGACCACTTTCTGTTCCTTGGTGGACAGAAATTGTATCCGTGCCTGCGCTGCATTACCGCTTTTTTCACTTTGATGAATGCTTCTGCCTGGGTTACAAAGCTCTTCTATGCGCTGTTCTATTAGCAGGTATAGACACTTGCCGCCCCAAAAAGCTGCTTTCTGCCGCCCGAAAAGTTGTTCTCTGCCGCCCGAAGTTGTTTTCTGCCACCCGAAAAATAGTTTTCCGTAGGGGACGAAAATATCTGCGCATATATGCACGTATGCATATATATGCAGTTGAGCGTGGGTGCCATTTCTGAGCTTGAATGTTTTACGCATCAGATGTTGCGACGGACAGCGAGGCACGCGACACCAAAGGCAATTCAGCTACCTGCAGATTCATACACAATTTCATTAATGTGTATATGCATGTACATATATGGATGATTATTTAAAACCACACGCAGTTGGGTGAATGCGTCGCCCTGTGTAAGGATTGAGGCGGTTTGCTTGTGCCACAAGAGAGAGAGAGAGGAGAACTGCGTGAGCTGTGTTACAACGTCATTCCACGAAGAACACTACAACAAACACAACTAGGATCGGGTGTGCTGTATTGCTATGGAAGTGCCTCTGAGAATAAGAATCCGAGTATCATGAGGTGCACCGGGGAGATAATGTGCATCGTTGAGGAAGACGATAGACATTCTTTTGAACAGGGATAGAGCACCCTGCTAACTGACAATGACTGAGAGCATGAGACTCAACCACTGTACGGACGACGGCCGCCAACTAATAGGACACGAGTTCGCGCAAGCTACAGCAATTTCCGTAACAGCCCCTCTTGGGGCTGTACTACATGTTTAAAATGTTGTTGATTCAACACGCATTCATGTGTCTTTGGCTCTTACTGTAGTATTAAAGCTGCAAACTGCTCTCTCTAAAAACATCTGACGACTACGGCACAGCAAATAGAGGAAACTATTTTCTGTGGAACGAGGTGCGTTAGGAACACGCGCAGCGTTGGGAGAGTCGGAAGTCGCTCTTCTTCAAGAACAGCGGACGTTCAAGGTAGGCCAGATACTGTTGAAGGAGTCGCAGCTGCGTCTTGGTATCACCGCTTGACATTCAATCGTAGAATTGTTCATTATGATGTTCACATGAGATGGACTTGCGGGAAGACTCATGTTTTCATATCTATGCAAACTATCAATAATTCTACAAATTGTCGAAGTAGTTGCTGTCTAGACGGTGACGGGCAAGGATATTCCTATACCGTATGTTTCTCAAGGGTATAGGTAATCATCGTCCAAGTTGGAAAGAACTGGAAACCCAAGAGCAGTGCACTTCGACGGTGAAGGTTGCACGTAGCAGGTGAAGGGATTTTCCACAGTACATGGAATATTTTCAGCGGTAGGTGGGTATCCGACGCGTCACAGGAAGTGTACGATCAGTGTGAACGCATAGAATTGTTGCAACGTGTGACACAAGAACTGTACGCAGGCAACACAGCCGACATATCTCCCTTCTATGGGCTAACTTGCCAAAGAAATCTACTTTTGTTTTGGAGAAAATGCTTACCTGTTACAGAGGCACGTGCAGTGCGTAACTCTGGAGTCAGACACTACGAAGGACGACTTCAGGGTCCCAGCCGTACGTACAGAGGAGGGAAAGTCCACACCGCATTTGGTGACGGAGCGTTCCTGAGTGACTTAGTTTCCATTTCTGTCTACTTTCGTTATTGGTCCTGCGTTTCGCGGAGAATCAAGAAGCAGCCGTAACGTGTCCACTGCACCAAATATACGTGCAATGGATGAGGAACAGGTGTTTTTGCTACCTAGTAGAGTTATCATGAAAAACGGCTGCCCCCGCATAACGCGGGAAAGAGCCACATCGCTGGTGCTCCGCCGTTGGTGTAGTCTGATGCATTTTGCCGGAAATACTCCGATGTTTATCCTGCTGCAGGTTGTGGGAGCCATATACGTACATGCATATATATATATATATGTATATGTAGATAGATATATAGGTAGATGAATAGATTACTGGAGAGTTGGTGGCGTTACTGCAGTCTGTGGACGACTTTGCAAGAGTGGCAAATTGTTGCTGCTTCCCCCAGTAGACGTACTAGCTTCTCACCATTGACGGTCATCGGTGCCGTGATTACTGCGTTATTTTTATTAGTGAGGTCTTCAAGTCCATATTGCACGGTTAAACAGTTTGGAAAGACCTGTTCACGCTGCAGGCGATTAATCACACAATGCTCGAAGACTCCTGCTCTCTCGCTTACTGAGCTTCTGATAATGAAGCCTGTAAGTGAGGCTGCCGCTGTTGACCAGAGCTGGACTGTAAACGTAAAGAATCAGTTTCCCTGCATCATTGGATGATTTCACCGCGGAGCGCTTCTGCTGCAGCAGTTGTGAGAGCCTCTTTTTGATGAGGACACACAGTGTCGTGGTACAGATTTACTTATTCATACTATCCCACTTCATATCCACGATGAAACATTGTGAGGCATTTCTACTTGGCAGCGCTGCAGCAGATTAATCAACGCAGTCGCTGCATCCATCCCTCACAATTTTTCGCTGAAGAAAACGTGCTCACGTGGTATTTACTAGGGCCTACGTTGTTCTTTGAAAACGTCGCATAGTTGTCACGCTCAGTAGCTCTTCGGCCGTAGTGCATAATGTGATCATCATTTCTTCAACCATTTCATATACACGTCTACACTTTTTTACGCTGCGTCCACCGTTAGATCTGTGGCATAGATAAAGCGGTCGCAGATTTACGTATCGTTTCTTCTACGTACGATAGCGGCCCAGACACTGCATTTGTCACGCACAGTCTATCATCGCGATTGTACCCGAGGTGGTTGTGCGTCGACTACTTGACAACTACAGGAAGCACACATAGAGGCGTCACTGAAGAAAATCTGCTGTTGAATGCAGAGGAAGGCGTCTGCTCACATATTTCCGAGAAAGGTTACTACGTGAAGCAGAATATGTGCATCAGCGTACAGGTGAGGGCACGACGACACTCCGTTTTATTGAAGCTTGTGCACTCCGTTAGCCTGCCCGCGGTCAAGGACCTACACTATCGAATGCGCGGGCATGCATTCAACTTTTGAAGAGCAATACATATCTTTAGCAAATTGCACATCTTCCCTCCCCTTTTCTTATTCCCCTTATTCTCATTGGTACTACGTTATGTATCACCGGAAACATGTATGTATGATATATATTTTCATTCAATCCTCTTTAATCCCAAGCAAGATTCAGCGGGCTTTCTCCACTAAATCAAACGGAACACCAACGCTAAGCAATAGCGTATAACCCACGTAAAATTTGTACACCTACGCACTGTTCTCGAGATATGGACGTGTCGCAAGACATACCCACATGAACCACAATGAACTGCGCGGAAAAGACATACATATAGCAAAGCAAATACATCCACGCAGGACACCATTCTGATGACAATGGACAGGCTGCAACAGTTCTACATTGCTTCGTAGCTTCTCGGCAGTCTCTTCGATGCGAAGCAGTAAGCTACGAGAAGGATACGTACACGCACGCGCAATACACCCATGCACAACACCCCTTTCACGGCAATGAACAGGGTGCAACAGTCCCGGACTGCTCCGTAGCTTCCCGGCGGTCTCTTCTAAGTGAAATAGCATACTAACGCCACACAGGTGTACTTGTGTGCGTACACTGATGCTAGCATACACGTAGGTGTACGTAGAGACAGCGACACAAAGACACATCGCTAGAGACGTCCTTGATTAATTTGTACGTGAACCTGTAAATCCCTGCGGCCTGCAACAATAGCGTAGGTGGAGACACGGGCCACCCACAGTGCACACCGACTTCATCTCTCTGATCGCGCGGCTATATCGACGCCTATACCCGTGGACGGCTGTGCTGATGTACGAACTTTCATTTAAGAATGTGCGCGTGCACACACACCCCGTCGTCTCTATCGAATCGACACGTATACGTGTACATATACAAATGCACACACACGCACACACACACACATACGCTGGTGCAAACAGACGTCAGCACATGCGTATACAGCTACATGAATGTGTGCAGTCCACCTACATCTAAACACATGTATAAGCGCGTGGAAGAATAGTATCTGTTCTTTCGGCGGACGCAGTCGTGCACACGCGTCTGACGACGAACAGTAAAATTTTCCATGCACACTCGCACACGTCGTACTTAATTACAAGGGGAGAGAAAGGTACACCCACGCACGTACGCAACACGGTTCTTCAGCTAAAGCTGGTGAAGGGTGTGTCTTAACCACAAAAATACACTGCCACAGAGCAAAACGTATCCAACAATAAATTTAAGTAGTAACCTGGCACGTGACCTGGCAGCTGCGCTCTTGATGCTGCTTCCGCTTTTCCCCGATGTCCTCCTCTTTCCGCTGCAGATGCTGCTGGTCGCGCTGCTGCCGCTGTTGCTGCTGCGTACCAACAGGCGGAAAAGCGGTTTCAGCATCACAGCGCGGCCGGAGAGGCTGTCTTCCTCTTCGTCTGTCTTTGCGACCTCTTCTTGGTCGGTATCTTCTTCGTTTTCTTCACCTTCTTCTCTACCTTCAACGACCACGTCTTCGACCAAAAAAGAAGAAAACTGTCTTCTTCCCTTTCGACTACGTGTAGGTTTCCCTGCCGTCTCTACCATGGAAAGCGACAGCTCATCTGCTGGCGTCCCAAAATGAGCCATAAACTCTACCAAATCGTTATCTGCATCGTGAATTAGTGCACCCACGTGCACTCGCCAGCGCCTGCTCATATTTCAACGAGAGGAGAGGACGAAGAAGAGAACCAGGAAGAATAAAAAAGAGTAGAATGTAACAACAGGACAGCGACGGAAAAGTTGGATATGATAAGGGATAAGAGG
Organism: Sarcocystis neurona; assembly: GCA_000727475.1. NCBI lineage: Eukaryota > Apicomplexa > Conoidasida > Eucoccidiorida > Sarcocystidae > Sarcocystis > Sarcocystis neurona. Next base: position 352,718 of record KL647292.1, read on the forward strand.
TGAGGACGGGATGCAGTGGACTGAAGAAGAGGTAGAGAAGAAGTAAACAGAGGGAGCGGCGCGACGGAAGAAGAAAAAGTTGACTAATAAGGGCAGGCCTTGCTACAATGGCAAAGTACGGAGGAACGAAGCGAGCGGAGATAAACAAAAATGTAAGGAAGAAAAGGGGAATTACCGGGACGGGAGAAGACGGAGTAGGGAGGACGGGGAAGAAGGGAGAGAAATAAAACCGTTAGCAGCACAAGCAGAAATAAGAAATGGAGAAGGAAGAGGGTGTCGAGCGGAATAAAAGGAACGAAGTGGCGGAATGGAGAACGGCTGTGAGAAAACGAAACAGGGAACGGTTGTAAAAGGGAAAAGAAAAAGAAGACGGGTGAAGTGCAACCAAAATTATGAAGAGAAGAGAAATGTGGGAAGACAAAAGAAAGAGAACGAAAACTACGACGGTAATCCGACAGACAAGTACTGCAGCAAGACGAAGAAGATATGAAGAAGAAGAGCGAGGATTACAGGGAACAAAGAAGCAGGGTAGGCCAAGAAAACGGGACGGCGAAGACTAGATGTCAGAGAAAAGGGAAAACAGGGTGAAAGAGACAGCGACATACTTAAAAAAGTGGACAAAGGACGACAGGAGCACTGGCGTGCACGGAGACTCTTGGCTTCTTGCCCTTTCTGGTATAACTCGGGGTGACTGTACGCAGCTCTAGCCGTTGCGGTACATTCGCATTCGTGCGTGTACATTTCTATGTCTTCTTTTCGAATAGTTGTTACGACCGTTTACGAAGAGATACACGTCGAATCCACATAGGTACACACGTAGGCATGCGCATCTTGGCCCTGTATACGTAAGTGCTTCCCCGCGTCACAAATATTCATATAGGCTCTGTTCATACACATCCGAACCATGCGAACGTGCGTGCATAACGTATACCTGTCTTTCGTAGATTCCTCCAGATCAATCATTTCTACCTATCCATACACATATACACGTAGAGATGAAATAGGTGTATGTGCACGCATGCGTAGTATACGTATGCATACTAGCGTATGTACACATATATCTATATATATATATACACATATAAGTCGCAATATTATTCTTACCCTGGATGCTGTATATACGTGTACGTACCGCCAAGCAGACGTGACACACGTGTGTGCGCGTGTGTGCCTACACGTGTGTCTACGAGTGTGTGAGTATATATGTAAGTCGTTATACTCTCCTTACTCTGAATGCTGCAGTTTTTTGAGCTTCGCCTCGGCAGCCACCACGCGCACAAGGGCTGCGCGTAGAGGTTCGCTTTCGTCCTGAACGAGCTGCGCTGCTGCCTTGTGCTGCTGCAGCTGCTGGAGCATGTTGCTGTACTGCTGCAGCAACTGCTGCCGAATGACAGATTTCACAGCCTCCTGACGCGTTTTTCTTGCAGCTGCGGCTGCTGCAACTGTTTCACGTTTCGTATACTCCTGCAAAAGGTAGTCGTTTTCTGACGACGTCTCTGCCGCTGCTGCTGCCGGTGCAGCTGCTGCACCGTCAACGATTTCTGCTACTGTTGTTGGGGCAGCTGCTGTGAAAGCCGGCGCGCTCAACGCTCCTGAGGGGAACCGGACTGGCGCTGCTCGTCGGGTGGGTGGAGTTGCTGTACCAAGAGATGCTGTCTCTCCCGCTGTTTTCCCTTCTGCTGCTGTGTCTACAGCAGACGCTGCTCGTGGGGCAGCTGCCGGCGCCGCATGCGGTTGCGCGATGGGCGTCGCTGCCTCCGCAGGTTCTCCACCAACGTCGTGTACTCGGTTGCGCACCCGGCTAGCATTTCTCTTCGGTAGTAACCGACTTGCAGGATCTGCTGGGTGACTTACGCCGACGCTGGAACATGCAGGAGACCCCCGCGGTCCGCTCGTAGCAACTGCATCGATATGTCCGACGACCCAAGCATCTGGTAGGATGTCGAAAGTTTCCATGGCCCAGTATTTAAGGCTGCTAAGATTCTCCGCTTCTACTACCTTGCGGGTACTGCTGGTGTGCTTTTCTCTTTGATGTTGATGCTGCATTGTGTGGCTACTGTCCCACATGTGTACATCCCCTGATTCTGTACTGCTACCAAAATGACGTTCTTCTATGCCTCGCGCGCTGCAACTCCTGCTGCTGCTGCTCACGTGGCTGTGCTGGGCCAGTGAGTCTGAAGCACGGCTGCTGCTCGCGAATCTTCTCCTGTGTATACGCGTCGCCCTCTCTGCTGTCCTGCTACTGTTGTTGCTGCTTTTGCTGCTGCCGTGCTGGTGCTGCGTATGCTGCAGCAGTTCCCCAGTAAACCTGCTGCCGCTTTTGATGTTGAATTCTTTACCGCTGCAGGTCTCTTTGCTGCTGTCGCCGCTCCTCAGGCTGCAGCCGTCGCTGCCGTGCGCCTTCGTGTCCGCGTCTCCTGTTGCTCCTGTTCGGCGAGTTTCCACGCTCTGCAAGGACCTCACTGCAGAAAAAGTTGAGTCTCCTGCGCCAGTGCACCTGCCTCGCCCTTCCCTTTGTATGTTGCAGATATCGCCTTCCCTGGAACTGCTGCTGCCGCGACCTTTCAAGCATTCGACTGTATCACTACAGCTGCTGGCGAGGTCGTCGCTGCTGTTCGAGGCGCTCTCGCAGATGCCACTGTTTTTTCGATTGTCGCTCCTCGTGACGCTGCTGTTATTACTTGTGCTGTTGATGCTGCTGAACTTCAAGAGAGTGCGGCAGCTCATGTCTGCACAGCTGCCCTCGACCAGAGGTACACACGCATGCCGATCCAGCACTTCCACCGCAACGCTTTCGCTCTGCCGTCCTTCTTCAGAACTGCATGACCTTCCTCTCCAAGAAAAGAGGTGCTCACACTGCTGCTGCCGCTCCTCGCTCTGCCGCTCCCATTGCTTGTGCAGGTGTCGATGTTGACGGTGCTGTTGCCGTATGCGGTGATGCTGCCGTTGCTGCTGACCCTGCTGCTCCTCTTGCTGGCGCCTTTGCGGGTCTGCTCTAAAAAACTCGCGCGTCTTTTCTGCTGCTGGCAATGCGGACAACGCTTCTTCGCTGCCGCTGGCCCCTGCAAGCGTATCTACAAGCATATTGAAGTGCCGCATAATTAGTGCTGTGGTTCTACTGTTACGGCTGCAGCGTCTCCTCGTAGTACTGCTCTCCCTGCTACGTGTACTCCGCGTCCTTTCGGTGCTGCTATTTCCGCTCCTGCCGAAAGTGCCCACCCTCCTACCGCTTCTTCCCTTCACACCGCTGGTGCTCCGTTTTCTGCGACTACGTATGCACCTAGGGCTGCTGCTGCTCTTGTTCATTTTCCTCTTTCTTCGGTTCCGCCTGCTGCTGCAGGCCAGCAGCTCCAGTGCTTCACCAGCGCTGCTGCTGTACGTGTCGCTGCTGTGGAGACGACTACTGAGTGCGGTGCTGTCTAAGTCTGCCTGCTCCACGCTGCTGCCGTAACTACTGCTGCAGTAACTACTGCTACGGCTCCACCCGCTGCTGCTGCACTGGCTGCCTCCATGAGGACTGCGGTAGCTGCCATGGCTGGTGCCGCACGACCTGCTGTTGTTGCTAGTGTTCGGACCTCTAGTGGCGCCGCTGCCACGAGGTGCTCTGCTGCTGTTGCACCGGTTACTGCGCGCGGCCTCTCTGCTGCTCATGCTGTCGTCAGCCTCGTGTTTGCTGCTAATTCTCCCGCGGAGGCCGGTTCTGCTATCCGTCGACCTGTTACTCGTGCTGCTTCGTTGGCTGCTGCGTCGCGCGCAGCCTCTGTTGCTGCTTCTGCCTCTTCTGCTATTGCCGAACCGCTCTTCACCAGAGAACACGTCATATGAAGCAGTTCTCTGTTGTCCGCGTCTTCCCCTCCATCCGCTTCGGCGGCTGTCAACAGCACTGGCAGCGACTTCCTGTATGTGAGACGTAGCAGCATATGATGCCGCAAGCTTTGTTGAAGCTAACCGAGTAGCGAAGGAAGAAGATGAGGTAGAAAGTCCAGCGTCTACAAAAGGAGCGCCGCTGCAGGCAGTGGTCACTCCTGCGCACCTGCTACTACTGCTTCCGCTTCTGCTTTGGATACTTCTCCCAGTGCTGCTGCTACGGCTGCTGCTGCTGCTCGCGGGGCTGCCATTGTTGGCACTGCTGCAGCTGGTGAGGGATCCCTGAAGGTGGCCGCCACTGCAGGTGCAACCCCTGCTGCTGTGGTTGCTGTTTTTGTTGCTGCTGTTGCATCTGCTGTCTCTGTGGTCGTGGTTCTCGGCTATCTCCCCCGACAACGCCGTTTCCGTCGTTGCTGTTGCGCTGCTCCCGAAATGCGTGGAGCTGCTGCTCCTGTGGCTGCTGCTGTCGCTACTCCTGCTGCGACACCTACACGAGAAGCTCCCGCTCACCAACTTGTCGTCCTCTGCGGATGCAGCAAGCGACCCAGCTGTAGAAAGAATGTGTATCTCCTCGCGTTTTTCGGCTGCGAGGAATACGCACGAAGACACGTCCGTACTTGCCACAGCTGGACGGAGTTCATCGACTAACCCCAATACGCTGCATTTCTCTCCAGTCGTTTTCTGCTGGTGCTGCTGCTGTTGCTGCTGCAGCTGCCCCAGTCGCGGATACTGCTCCTGCGACTGTTGCCACTGTCCTGTATGCAACTGCTGTTGCTGTCGCTCCTGAGATAGTTGCTTCTGCTCCTGCTGCAGGCGCTCCTGATGCCAGTCCCGCTCTTGCAAATGCGGCGAGTGCAGTTGTGGCTTCTGCTGCTTCTGGGGAAGGGGAAGTGCACGTTGCTGCCTCACTTCCTGTCGCTGCAGCTGCTGCTTCGTCTGCTTCTGCTGGTCTTCCCATGGATCTTGCTCTAGCGCGTCGACCAGCGTCACTGTTGCATGAATATTACTAGGGGAAGAAGCAGGTGGCTCTCCACTGCCGGCGTTGCTGAGGTTGCGGACAGCGCCATCAAGGACTTCCTTCTCAAACAGCGACGCCTTCTGCTGCTGCTCTGCATGGTGTTTCCAGGAGAAGTTCGGCCGACACGGTGTCTCACTGGAGAGCGCATGCAGCAGCTTTTCCTCTAAAATATCACCCTGGTGCTGCGGCTGAAACTGCGGTTCTGGCGTGGTAGAACATAGCTGCTGCAGCTGTTGCCGGTTTAACATGTCGTCGCTCTGCTGTCCGTGGTGCTGCTTCTGCAGTAGCAGCTGCCGATGGCGCTGCTGTTCGAGTAACTGCATCTGCCACGACTGCTCTTTCAGCAAAACAGAAGTGGCGTAGTGTTGAGTTGCGTGCGCATCCGGTATGTCTCCTGCAGGTGTGGCATTATCAACCAGCTGTTGTTGTTGTTCCCCTTCTTCATTTTTCCGATGCGTCTCGCCGACAGCAAAGGATAGTAATGCTGCAGAGGCTTTGTCTTCGGTCTGCTGCTGCATGTCAGACTCTCCCCCCTGCCACCGCTGCTGCACAAGCGCTTGCTGCTGAGGCTGTACGCGATGACGTTCTCCTTTTTGAACTGCACCCTGGTGTTGCTGCTCTGCTGTGGGGTGCTGCAGGTCTGCTGTAGAGCTCTGCTGCTGCTGTGACGACAAAAATGGTTGCACGCCTTCTAACTCCCACCCACGCTGCAGGTTCACACTCGATTCACCCCTCGTCTGCTGCTGATCCTGGTGCTGCTGCTGCGCGTACTGCTGCAGCATCGTTCCACAGTGCTCCTGCTGCTGTCGCAGTCTTTCAACCTGCTGCTGCTGTTGCTGCCATGGCGTCTGCGGCTGCTGCTGCCTCTGTTGCCGTTCGGACGCGCATGCAGTGGCAGCATGATGTTGACGATAGAACACACTGTTTGACGCAGCCTCGCGAAAATTGAATGAGCAGCGCTGCTGCTGTGAAGGGCGCGAGAGCTGCAGCTGCTGCTGCAACGTGGGCAGCGGCCGCTGCGGTAACCCACACATCTGCTGCTGCAATTGCCACTGCTCCTGCCGCGGCTGCTGCCGCTCAAAAGCCTGCTGCTTCGGCGAATGCAGCTCCTGGTGTTCCTGGAGCTGTTGCTGCTGTTTCGGTGCATGGTCCTGCTGCTGCTGTGCTTGATGCTGCTCCTGCTGTTGTAGCTGCTGTTCCTGCGCCGGTTCGCGCTGTTGTCCCACAGGCTCCCGCTTGGGGGAACGTAGGTGCAGCTCCTGCACATGGAGCAACCGATCACTCCCCTCACGCAGCATCGCAGTAGCGCCGGCAGATGGGGGAATGTGTACGCACGCGCCAGAGACAGCGGCAGCAGCCGCAACTGTTATGATTCCTGCCGCTACAGAGCCTCCTGACCAAAAGCTGCCTCCGGCCGGTGCTGCTCGTGCTGGTCCTGGTCCTGCTGTTGCATCTCCTCTTGGTGCTCCTTCCTTCCCACTCCTGCTTCCCCTCCTGCTGTCCCTTCTCGTCTGTCTCTGTTACTGCTTCGCTGCTGCTTCAGCTACCACTGATGTCTCTCCTACTGCTTCAAGCAGGCTTCCCGCTGCTGCTCAGGTGCCTGCTGCTCGTGTTACTCCTCAGCTGCTGCCTTCTGTCGCTCTCCCCACCGTAGAGCCCTGCTCCAGCTTTTGCTCCAGATGCCACTGCTACCGGCGCTGCAGCTACTCTGCCGCCGCTACGTCAGCAGCGGCTCCGGGGTCCTTGCTGCTCCGCCACCGCATTTGCTGCTGCCGAAACGCAGCCCTTTCTGGACGCGGTGCACCTTCTGTTCTTCTAGCAAACGGCACCACTCTGAAAGTAGGCATTGTTGCTGCATTCCCCTACCTCTACCCCATCTTCCCTCCGTCGGCATTCTCCTCGTACATATTTATATGTTCACACAAAGGTACAAAATGATAAGGAGACTGACATACACCCGACACATAAAGGCGTCCATAGAGAAAGCTGCAGCGTAAAGCATACGTGTAAACGTGCACACGTGAGGCATTTGCTAGAAGGCCCGAAAAGGCGGTTGGACTGCTGCTGCGGCTGTTGCACGAGGATGCTGCTGAGATCTAGCAGCAGCACGAGTATTGTTTTCTTCTTTTCCTCTCCCTCATTACGAATTCTGAGTTGCTGCTATTGCTGCCCCAAGCAGTTGCAGTACCACGTCCTTCTGCGACAGCTACAAACGCCCCTTCACCACAGCGCACGTAGACCACGTGTACTGCACAGCTGCAGCCGCTTATCGCGGCAGCAACCCCCCCGCCTGGGCAACAGCACCTGCAGCAGCGGCACCACCACCTCCTGCAGCACAACTGACTGCCATGTGCAGCAAAATCGACTCCCACATGCAGCAGCAGCAACTCCCACGTGCAGCAGCATCGACAGGCACGCCCTGCTCAACGTACAGTGCGGTCGATGACGCCGCTGCTTCTCACGTAGGTGCGCCCTGCCAAGCTGCTAAGCAGCAAAGGCAGCAACGCAACAGCAGCTGCAGAGTCCCCCGGCCAGGACAACCAAACCTGCCGCAGCGACAAGTACGAAGAAACGAATCGACCGCCCCCCCAGTCGTTGCTCTCACAACGTTCGTTCTGCTGCATCTGGGGCTGCGGTAGCAGCCGCTACGACTATCTTCGCCGTAAAGCGCAGAAGGGCACAACCGGACAGAGAAAATTTTAACGGGAGTAATTCCAGCAGCGAGGAAAGGACGCGTTACATGTAAACTGTAAATGTTCTACTTGGTCCGCACGGGCTTATATAATTTTGTACATGGACGACAACAGCGCACGTGAAAAAGAAGCCGCGCAGCACCGCGGCAGGGAACGAGGACGACGCGTCATTAAATTACGGGTGCATTCCTTGTGGCTAGCGACGCAGCAGCGGGAGATCCACCAGCAAGCTGCAAGGGGCAGGTCCGTCTCCCGTGGAACGCTTTGTTGCCGTTCTGCTGATATCCTGTTGCATTAGCAGCTCCCATGTACTTTGCTCTTCCGCTTTTTGCTGTCGAAAAAGGATATTATGCTTCGCCGCTTGCTGCAGTGTTGCGGCAGCAGCTGAACCTTCCGCTTCTCCGTCATGCAAGATTAAGTCTTATGTACGCACCCGTGCCGGCTTTGTAGACGGACGTGCGTCGATGTATGGAAGGAGGACGGATGGACCCACGTTACACTTTGGAAAGCAGACCCTCACAAAAACGAGAGGATGTTGGCATATGTGTACATGCTCAGACACACAGATCCGCGGGTAGGAAGAGGGCGGCAGGGAACTGACTCTGCGTGCTCAGGTGTTGTACGCATGTGTGCACACTCGTATGCTTTGATACATACATATTCCCATGCACATATATCCGTCTACAAGTACGTGGAGAGAGAGATAGGAAGACCAAAAGTGAACGAGCTACTGCATACGCGGGAATGTGTGCACACACATATTAACAAACATGTGTCGACGTAGAGTACATGTACGTAGTATGTGAATGCATAGTTATGGCCGTATGGTGGTAAGAATGTGCGGGACTACAAGCAAACGACACCCCTGCTACGCTGGTCGAGGTTCGTGCGTGTCGTAGTGTGCAGCCCGTGATCCTTTGCCGTGGCAGCACTGCGAGTGCAAGTATATACATACATGTATAAACAAATGTGCGCGTATAGACATGCATAGTGGGGGGCATGGAGTTCCGGGGAAAACGCGACGAACACCCGGCGAGGAAGAATTTGCTTATTCATCCCTATCAACAAGTTGCTATGCTGCTGTAGGCAAGCAAGACAGCACGCCTCAGGTGTACACACTTGCCTAGCGCACTGCATACAGAACGAAAAAGTTTTTATAAGATCTCTCACAAAGAGGCGCATGTGTGCGTTCTTCTGTATTCATGTAGAGATATGAAGGCATGTCAACCTGAACACAACTATGTCTCAGCTAGTCGATACAAACATGGAGTGCACAGATATATATTTTGTTTATTGGGGGTCGTTACAATAGGTGCTACGGAAGCGGACCTGGTGCGGCGTACTGGGGCACCAGCAGTCAGTCACCTAAGTTGCATACACACCTGTGGCCACGCACCCGTGCAGGTACGTCTCTGGACGTACGTGCCCGCGCACACACGTTTAAAGATTGTATATATTTGTACGTTGACACTGACACAGACGCACATACCAGGAAAGAGTAACTGAAGAATGCTTCTGCTTTCTTCAGTTTCGAACGCCCTTGAGCGTACCACAAGCTGAAAATTTTGTTTGTTACGAGGAAAAAACATATCAACGAAGGCTCACCTCTTTTTAGCCACGCATCCGTAGACGTGTAAACCCACGTGAACGATAAGCAGTACGCGTGTGTCTATCCACTCGGACGCTTTTACGAAGGAGACGTGCACACAAACAACTGGATCTCTCCTCTGGAAGAAGCAGAAAGTTGGGGAAGTGGCGGACTTTGAATGAGCGATGCACTGCCTGCAAGCGACAACGTACACAAACGCATGTGCGGTGGTCGGTATAACAAGGACATCGAGACAGCCACACAGAAATAAAAATGGACACGCTAGTGGGCGGGTGTCACTGCCTCTTTGCCAGGCGCAGGAGACGTGAACGGTAAGCGTATCTGCTAGTGAAAGAGAGTCTCTATCCTTCCTTGCGTTGCCTCTGCGACGCGGGACTGTACATGGTAGACAAAGTAAGGGAGCCACACGTGTTTAAATAAGTATACAGGCATGTAGACAACCGTATACAGATTCGATGCAGAACAAACGAGGACTTAGCGTAACGAAAGGTCGAGGCGCGGCTTACAGATATGTATGCGTGGATGCAAACGTATACACAACGTTAAGAGGTGTACGTGTGTTTAGTTTCATTGTACGGGGGCGTGTATGTGAACAGCACTGTACAAGCCAGCGGTTGTCGCTGCTCGCCCTGTAGCCGTCTACAGAGGAAAAGGGGATGCATAAAAGACGTCCATCCACTCACGAAAACAATTTGTATCTCTCCTCTGTGCCGTGAAATTAACAAAGCCTTTCGGCAGCGACGGAAAAAACTAGCCGCGACGAAGAGCGACCCTTCAATTGGGTAACTGCGTGTTTCACTGACGATGCTTTGCGTCGGTGGTTCGACGAGTTCTGCCTGGAGAGCACCCGGTAATTGTGACGTCTTACCTGTAGCCGAATGGATCCGTAGTTCCTGATAAACAACAGGTATTGCGCATTCTTGGCGCATGTCGCTCGTTTCTGTCCCATAAAAACCACTACTCACGACGGTCGCGGCTGGGATGCAACGGCTACTCTATTGTCTGCAGCGCTAGTCGCTGGCGGTCATCAGCCAGCCAGCCGACAGAGGCGGCGAATTATCTGTGCCTCTGGTACAGAGTGCTTGAAGTCCGGTAAATTTTATTTGTCGTGCATCTATTAGCGTCTATGCGTGCACTTTTAGAAGCGACGATATAGACTCTCGATGTGAGTTCACCCCTCACCTGTAATTTCCACAATGTAATCGACGCTCCACAACGTAATCGACGCTCTAAGTAAAATACACGCCTGCACTATTAGACCTGCCTTTGTCGGCGTAAACTCAAAATTTCTTGTTTGTGGTATTGCAGGCATATGTTTTCATCTGTTGTTTCGTGACGTCGTCCCGTGGATGTGGATGAACAACTGTCGCCCCTCACACAGACACTCGATGCGAGTTCGTTCCTACGACAGAGGCAGTGTTCAGCACATACAACGCCTTTACAGGTAGCTCCGAATCTGTCCCGAGGGTATTTGGTCTTTTTCCGGGCTCACTCCAGGCGCTCGGACTTCCACTGGTTTCTTTTTGGGGAGTATGCGAGGGTTTCTGCGCGGATACGCACAACTTACCGAGCGCGTGCAACTTGCGGCCCTACTGTACGTGTTGCTGTGAACAAAAACCAACGTAGTAGGGCGGACTCGTTGTGCTGTTGTCACGGTAGTGGCGCATTCTAATAAGCGTGTAGATCACGTAAGGAATGGCAGAAGGGAAACTGCGTAGCGTGACTTTCATGACTTGCACGTCAAAATTTTTGTGCACAATGCGAACGAAACAAACCTGCATCAACAGAGGTGTGAAGGGGAAATTGCCTTGGACTCTTTTTGAAGAACTGCGGAAACGTTCGCTAAAAAATTGTGAGTTTCTTGAGGAACTAAGTGTCTGCAAAGTAGCGCCGAAAACGAGGCATTAGGCGGTAGGAAGATTCGCCGGTAAGGCACAGCTGAAAAACAGGATTTCTGTAACAGGTGGGGCAATGATTACAGTGGGCCACACTGCTAAGGGAAGCTCCAAAGGAGTACCGCAGAGACATTTTCGTGAGCGGGACTGTGCGCGTGAAAGGATGCTCAGATGCTTTAAGTAAAAGTAGAAATGATTGCATGTCTCCACAGACGTACTCACGATTGCGGGGACTGCTCGCCTGCGATAGAACATCAATTGCCTCACTTCTCTACGTGTAGAAAGGTTAGTATCCACGCTTTGTGGCCCACAGGTAGCCATCTTCAGGGCAAAAGAGGCTTTTGCTGAATGTACTTCTGTTCCGCACTCGAGTACCTGGTAAGCTGTAAACTCTGAAAGGCACGCCTTGCTACCTTGTGAATATACCTAGCACGCGCTAGAGGAATTTCCCGGGAAACGCGTCTCTCGCCTTGCACTACTAAGCTGAGAGTTGGGGAGACATCCTTGTAAGAATGTGATGGTGTCTACTATCATTGGTATTCGTATGGATTCTTGTGCGCTCTTTAATATATTAGTGTGTATACAACGTATGCCGACGTACGCACGCAGGTGTGGCCGCGTACGCCTTTGTCCAGTTTTGCAAGCCCGCGTAGATTTCTGTACATGCCTTTGTCCGCGGTGGTGGTTTTTCTGCACTGTCTTCCACACGTTTGTGGGTGGAAGAGAAGGCTGTGGAGCACCGTATTACAAGCGTGCGTCGTATCCACTGATACATGTGTCGTATACACTGACACCCCTTGCTTGGAACAGACGCGTGAAAGCAGAGAGCGGTCACGTGTCATGTAGGTTGTGGTAGAGAACCCCTGTTTAGAGTACCCGTGGTCTGGTTTCGGCTACGTAGACGAGAACAAAACTGAATAGAGCACACGTGTATGTGTACCCCTTACAAGTGTACTTACATGTAGAGACGCATATACATACATACGTAAACCTGCCTCGTAGACAGGCACGCATGACACGACGGTCCAAAATACCCTTAAACGCCCGCGTGAGACGAACGGTGGTTACTCTGTCCCTCAACAGTGGAGGGTGGAAAGATAAATACGCGCAGAAACATGCGTGTACACCTGTGTGTATGCACCTGTCTTCACGCGTACAGCTATATCCGGATCTGAGAGTAATAGACTGGCAGGTGAATTGGAGCGCCCGTCTCCAGTAACTTCCTGTAAATTCTTCTTATGCATGTTAGGTATAATCACATTTTTGTAAAAGGTGTCACGCGGCTTGAAGGTTTGTTCTCCGCGTCATAGTGAACATGTCAAGATACGCGAGGAGATTCGTACTCAGGCAAGTATGCAGACGGTTACGTACATAGTTGCAGATGGGGACAAATAGAATGATGCAATTGTGCCGAGACGCGCCGCCGTCTACGTGTGTATACGTATATACAGAGGTACAGCGCAACAATGAAAAATGCGCCGCTACGTCATGCAGATAAGGCAGACCTGTCACTCGCGAAGGTGAAAGATTATGACAGGCTCTGAATCATACATTGGGCATGTGGAACGTTTTACCTGATACGTGTACACGTAGTCGGCATATACATATACCTATATATAGAGAGAGAGCGGTGACAACAGACCCTCGACAATCCTCTGACTATGTAGATCACATTGCACGCACTTTTTTGGGGCAAATACCACAACATGAAGAAAAATGGATTTTTTCGGTACGCAGGTAGGGATTAACTAGGGAATTCTGTTACAGGCAGTACTGTAAACCAACAGTGCTAGTAGTAATAGTAGTCTCTTCACGCGGCCACATGCGCAGATTTCGTGTTCTGTCGTTTGTGGCGACAGAGCGTTGTGCTGGGAAAGCGACTGCGGATAGCAAGTTATATGTTCACACGCAGTTGCTGAACAGGAATTGAAGACAGATGTAACAGTTGGAGGATGGACGGGCAAAGAAGGGCACAGGTGTACGTGTCTACAAATCTCCGTCTATATCAAGTGTACCCGTATACACATACACTGATACATCTGTGTATGTGGATGTAGAGAAAGGTAGAGAGGAACGGTCAGTCCTGCTGAAGCATCCGAAGTACGTAAATACGCATGTATCTTACGCTACACTTGTTTTTGAACAGCGGGGAATCTTACCCTTTCCTTACCTGCACAAAGAGGATGTACATATAGTCCAGAATTTGTCCCCGCGCAGGTAATGTCCGCGTATATTTCAAGTGGTTCACTTGTGTCATGTTGGTCCCCTGCACTTTCGGCTCACACTGGAGGACGGAATTTCGCTGCCAGTGTCTAAATCTGAATTACCTTGTTTTTCTCTCATGGCATTTCCAAAGAGCACCCGAGTGCAACTGCAATCAGATGAATAGTGCAGGGGTTCTGTGTTCTAGGCGGTGTGTGCAGTCGAAACATTACCATATTGCCCGGTCGCACAGAAGAAGGTTTTGTTGAAGAGTAAACCGCAGCGTGGTGGCAAAGGCGGCACCGTGTGCCATGTTGCACTCTGAAGTGCCTTACACAAGTGCCGATAAGAGTTCGCGTTTATCAGTGTAGTGGTACACAAACAGATGCATAAGTTTGTACGTAGCTAGCCGCGGGTGTGGAGATGTCATTACGTACTCTCTCATTGAGTTACATGTATATAGACAGATATACAGAGGGCAGTGATAGGAGGATACAATTGCTGGTTACACAAGACTACACATACGCCGGGTTTGAGAGGCTGTTGCGCGGTACCTAACACGAGGAAAACCGAGATTTCCCATACATGTGTGAAAGCTGTGGCACTGTCACAGACCGGATGGTAAGCAAAGGCAAATTTTCTCTAGACGCATGTAGAAAAAGGGATATCCCGTAATCCACTGAAAAATTAAACGTCATTCTCTACAACAGCAGATATTGTAGCACATTCCTATATAGGTATATATATATATATATGTGTACGTGTATGTATGCTTATTCGTATATACGTACAGCTCTGTTGCAGCCAAAACAAAATAATTTCTTCACAACCAGATCGGTCAGACAGGCACAAACTGGCCACACTGCGGACTACGCCGCTAATTTCTCTCCAGTGTATTGAGTGGCAGACTGTGGAGCTACTGGTAACGCACAAAGACCGACGACGGTACATAAATACCTACATATATATGTGTATACATTGTCAAAACACACGTTGATTTCAAGAACTGAGACCTCTACTGATAGGATACGGATTGTCTTACATTCACGCGTAGATGCTGTTTAGAAATTCAAACGCGTCCAGCTAGTTGGACTAAACTACAAAGGGGTGCAGCTTCTACTCTAGCAACAGAGTTTTTCTACCAGGTTGGAAAGACATAAAGCACAGAAGTGACATGTCGTATGTAGGTTCGCTGAGACGCCGCTCGAGGGGTTTCGGTAGAGGTATCCAAGCATGTTGAGTTAGGGAGGAATCTAACGTTGGCGACGCCTTAGCTGATGTGCACTCAGTCTCACGTATATTTCTAGATACGAAGAGCAAGGAAATTCCTGCCAGCAGGGAGACTCCGGGCGGCGGTTAACTACGTGTGATGCAACCACCTAGTGGTCGACTGTGTGGCGGTGCCGTTTGATCCCATAAAGGCGTAGAATCAGGCCGTTACGACGATATAGGGGGTATATATGTATATGCACGATGCGCATATATATGTATGTATACATATATGTACATATATTCAATCGTGCAACCAGTATCGCTTGTGGATTAGGTACCTTTTACAGATGCCTATTCATATATATTGGTATATATATATATATGGGTACAAGGATAGAAGATTTCGACTGAAACATTTTACATCTTGCTTCGTGTATGCGTTCGGTGTCTACAAATGTAGCGTGTAGTGGAGAACATGCAAATGCATTCCCAAGGTGATTAATACATCTATATTTAGAGGGAAACGGATAGATAGATTTAAAGTTAGATGCCCTCTACTGGAGCATTTCACGCCTTGCTTTGTACTAGTATTCGGTGTCTCGTATCGTAAAGTATACTGGAGAATATGCGAATGCGTTCTGATAGATAAATAGGTGCACACACGGGAAGCACTATCAGCGTAGAGTGTGGCAGAGTATTCGATGTCTTTGACCGTTCACCGTAGAGTGTGGCAGAATACTAGATGCATTTGAGTACTCTTGCTCTACACTCAACTCAGGATACGGTAACACGGAGGCCTTCCAGGGAAAACTTCACTAATTTATACCCCATCGGTGGACTGAAGCAAGGCTATTTACACTCCTGATTGGAGACAGTGTTCGTGTTATTAGTGCAACATTCAAAATGTGTTTCGCCAACTTGGGCGGGAACCGTCCAAATACAGGATATGAGACCTGGTGCTTCCACAGTGAGTACTGAGATGAATTATTCGTCAAGTCCCCCACGGCTTTGTAACATATACCTGAACCGTACGTAGGCGGATACAACTCCGTCTGTCCCACACGCTCAGAAGAGCTTACTAGACAAAGTACTATTTCCAGATACACGTTTTATTCAAACCTAACCGCAGCGTAAGTTGCGGTCGAACTTGGGACACTTCTACGCGAGTACGTAGTCTGGGGCGTGACGCAGTGCTGTCGGATCGCAGATATTAATATTGTCACATTCATGGAATTCATGCTCTACGTGCATTAGGTAACCACACTTAGAGGCAGTTTTACGACTGACATTGAAACTTACTTCCATGTGCACGTTCCTACGGATAATTGTGGTACGTGCTCGTTCCCGCACAACGATCTGACGTCTCCATCAAAGCATGCGCCTCCAACTGTAGCCCCTACGACTCCGTGTCACTCTTCATCTTCCTACCTATCATCAGCCTGTCTGTCTCACAGGAGATGGGCCGTCACCATATGCGATGCCGTCTGCACCCGGTCCATGGGGCAGCACATTTTTGTCTTGATGTATGCATACACCATACTAACACGGGAAGTTGCACCAGTTCACATATAGCTGAGTAGTAGACCAGTGAGTTCCTTTACTGAGACCACCCACGTGAAAGGTGCCTCATGGGTCCTGTCAGAACCAAATATCGCTCTCACACCTCGTGGTAAGCTTCCACAACACCCCTCCCACAGTGTTGCACGGCTGAGTATGAGGCATAGCGCTGCAGAAGCTGCGGACCCTACTCTAGAAACAGCACTCCGGAGCAGCAGTGTGGGCGAGAAATTTTGCAGGAGGGACGGCACGAGACGGCACAGCCCCAGAAACCACAGAAGTCGCAACAGGCGGTCCTAAGGTCTAGTGTTACGAAACTGCTAGCCGTGCATAAGGCGAGCAGCACCAAAGTGTCACACCGTACGCGACCGTGAGCGCCGCTGGACCGCGAACAGCAACGCCCTGACCACTAACAAGCCGGCTCATCCTCTCCTCTCCTTTAACTGGCTACGGAAGGAAAAATCCGATAAACGGTAAAAGGAGCTCCACCAGATACAGCAGGAGCTGCACCTTCTGCAAGAGGAGACCAGCCAGCGCCTCCAACATAACATTCTACAACACTACGAAGTCACCAATACGTGCGCACCCACTGTGAACTCTGCAGTAGTAGCTAACGCATCGATAACCGCATAGCCTAGATAATCAGGGACGCAGTCATATGCAATGATTTGCTACCATTTAACACGAATTAAGAGTCCAGCGTCAGTCTCGAATGGTACGGGTAGCCGCAGTGGTTACGGCACTAAATACCGCATAGCCAGCGCCAACGGCACCACCAAATCATACATGATTTGGTAACAAAGCCGTAGACGGATGTATACCATCATGGGCTCCGGTATCTTTGATACAATATAGGCAGAACCTCCAGTACTAAAAAACGTCACACCCCGCAACCCCAGGGCCGGTGAAGTGAGGGACAGCAACAAGCATAACAGCGCAGTTTCACGCTTCGACCGCTACCTGACCGGCACGTGCCTCTCGTCTTTACAAGGAAACATGCCTTTTTACAGGAAACACGTGTAAGTGCGAAGAGGACGCGCTCAGCCCCTAGATGGCTTGTGTCTATTTCACCGCATCTGAATTGTGGTACGCTGCACGATCCTGCTCAGCCGGATCTACGACGGCGGATTCCCTATACGCGAGTCCATTTCTTTAGCTTGGTAATCAGACTGATGAATACGACGTACACAGCGGGTGTATTCTATGCGGTGGACGGGGAGTAACCTCATTCAAAACGAAGTGAGTGAAATTAGTGTGGCGTGGATGTTGCTATCAACGCTGTACTTCAGAGCAGTAGTCGAGCAACATCACCAGTATAGGTACCACAGTTGCTGGTGCTGTCGGATGTCGCTTTGTTTACCTACGGGGTTCCCTGGTGCCGGAGATGGCGGTTGTTGTTGCTCCAGCTGGTGCTCCGGGTGTTTGGTCATCCCGACGACTGCATAAACGAGCGTCACTAAACGCTACGTTCATTTCTAGCTGTAAACGAAATAGGCAAGGTTTCTCAGAGGAATACATCACGCGCATTTACGCAACAGCTGGCAGCGAGACCCCTCGCAGCAGCGACGACAGCTCTGGTAGCAGTGGCTGCGTTCAGCGGCAATGGCAGGAGCAGGTGTCGCAGTACCAGGTGTCGCGCTCGGCAACAAACCGCAAGTCAGCCAGCAGCGTGCTGCTGTGAAAGTAGAAGAAGCCCCACTCTCCACACGCAGTTGCGCGCCACGCAAGCGACATCCCTCTACGGAGCAGTGTACACAGGAGGAAGTTGCAACGCACTCTGAGAAGTAGTAGCGGACTGGTGCAGCCTCAACAGCCGAAGCCCCAGCAACAGCTTGCATACGGAGCGAGCGCCTAGAGCGCGGCAGCAGTGAAGGGGCTGCGCCCAGCTGCACCCGCACGGATGGTAGAATGAGGAGAACGATTGTTCCACATTTGATAATCAATAAGTAAAGAATGGTTGAAGACTTGCATATTGTGCGTACTTTGTGTAGCTTGCAGAACGTAACTCCTGCGTTGCGAGGCCATTTTCAGAGAATCGTGGATGTAAAGACTTTTCAGAACGTCAGTCGCACACTGGCAATACCGCTGCTCAAAAAACAGAAGCGACCGGGAGTGCCGCTTTGTGCTGTTCGCGGTGCAGCACCAGCGAAAGTACGTATCGCGGAGGCTGGCGCGCAACTGCTGCGAGGTAGTACTACCAGCGGAAGGGGGTGGTGCAGCTGCTTCGAGAGGACCAGCACCTTGCGAGTTCTTCCGTAGGAATAGCAACTCATCACGCCGCAGAAAGGAGGAGCGGAGCTTGCGGAGCTGTGTGGCACGTAGCACCGTTATAATTTAATCTTCTTGTGTAGGAATCACGTGCGCATTTCGCCGGCTCTTTTTTCTGTCCCTTTTTTTCCCCCTTTGCTCGTGCAACGCGTTCCGTCGCAACAGTGTTCCGTCTCATTTTCCTCCACTGGACACTGCCGGTTCTTGTCGCCTTCTGCATCTCAATCCAAGCGACACCTTCTTGTCGCTGCTCGTCCTCCCGCTACTGTTACCATTACCGTTACTGCTACGTGAATTAGTATTCCTGCTCGGACTACTGCGCGCTTCTACAGCTGTTGCTCTCAGCTCTTGCTGGCACTCCATCCTAGGTACACGCTGTGTCAGCTGCCGCGCTTCAGTGCCGCGTTGCGTCTGCTGCTTTTGCTGTGCTCTCCGGCCGCTATACCCGGAACATCTCGTCGTAGTTATTGTTGGCAAGATGGCATCTGGCATGGGTGTGAACGAAAATTGCGTCAAGAGGTTCAACGAGTTGAAAATCCGGAAGACGCTGAAATGGATAGTCTACAAAATCCAAGATACGGAAATCGTCGTCGAGCAAGAGGGCAAGGGCGACATCAAAGAGTTCATGGCCGCGTTGCCCAAGAACGACTGCCGGTTCGGCGTGTACGACTGGGGTAAGGTGAAACTGGAATATACGGTGAAGAGCGGAAAGACGAAAGCATGAGCAGTGATAGAAAAGTGCTGCACGCGAGACAGGAAAGAGAAAGCAGACTTCCGTGAGGCGGAAGAAACGTGATAGTGGCCGCAGGTGGAGAGCGACGAACAAGGAGGGACAATAATTTCGATGTGTCATCCGCTCTGAAAGAAATTCTTTCCACAGGGACCCGCGCGTACAGATTGCAGGAGGAGAGAGACGTAGATATACCGTGTGTCGAGGCTAGGCGAAATCGTGCGTGATTGATGCCAGTTGGTGGCTGGCATACAGGTTACGGCTGCAAAACAGAGAGGAAGTGGTAAAAAGCACTAGTGAGTTCAGAGCCATGTATGGAAGCATATTGTCAGTCTCTACATGCGTCAGTCTTTACAATCCACTGACAAAACAAGTATCTGTGCGCGCGTGCGCTCCAAGATGGGTAGATTGAACGCATTCGAGTCAAAACAATAGGACGCCGGACCCAAACAGTTTATCTGGAAAAAGTGTGAAGTGCCAACACAGAATTGCGTTGTGCACACGACATCCATGTTGTTAGGTGCTCAGAAGTTCGAATGACACATAAAGGCAGGTAGATTTCCACCACCAGTTACGATGTAACCATAGGCCTGATTAGCATGGCTGTAGTGGCTCAGGAATATTTTTCCGTCCTGAGCGAATCGAAGGCAAGGGTGTCGTTAAGCGCGCAGAGCGTTAGCAATTACGCCCGCTATGATAACTACGCAAATCAACGGGGCATTCCCTGATCGATATAATGTGTTGTAAACCATGCGCCATACTCTGGTCTACCCTTTCACTGAAGTCGTAGGACAAGCGTCGCGACCGCGGAGGTCGATGCGGTGTGATGGTTCAGCAAGTGTAGCTGCGAATATCCCCAACTCCTGCAGCTCTCTCTCTCGCGCGGACTGAACACATTAAGAGTGTCTTCTGTGTGAGGTTTGCGTTCTGTGGTCGGAAGCGTGCTGGCTATACTGCGCCCCGTTCAACAGAGAGTATGTACGCACCTTGCTTCGATGTCGATTTCGGCGCAACCCTAGACTATGAGCAGCGTCACGCGGAACGTAGATAGAAGGATTTTGCTGTATAGTCCAACTCTGCAGCGGTAGTATCCAACGCCGTGCACTTTGCTTGACTCTGGATGTAAAGCCGACTTTGCGAGGGTAGCGCAGCTTGGTTAACTGTGTCGGTTGTCTTCGCGTTGCCTGTGGTGCACGTGCGAGTCAGCCGGCAAACGCTCACCCCCTTATCGTTGCGGTGTACGGGTGCGTCTCCCGAATACAGCTGCATTATTGCGCGTGCTTCCACGTGCGTGTGCTTTTTTCTTACGGGCAGTCGCACGTGTCGAATTCGACTCACTTCAGCGTTGCTTGTGCAGACCATTTTACCGCTTGTACACCTTACATACACACGTACACTAAAGCTCACACACACGAGCACAGAAGGCTTATCCGGTTCAGTAGGGGTCTGCAGAACTAAGTTCTCTGACACATTCTGCTATGTACGTAGGACACTGGAGACGAACGTGCGTGTTCACACTGCTTGTCTGCTCGTCACGTGTCAAGTTAACTCAGTCGCGTACGCGGATGCAGGGTTATCAGTCCCGCATGAAAGCCTGTCACGACTGGCGTATTCTTGACTGTATCAGTGCGCACTCGTAAATAAGGGCAGCGTATCTGTACAGACCATGTACCACATGCGTGTTGATGGGGGGCGAATAACTTTAACGTCGTACTGTGGTATATGGTGTGTAAAACAGTAGAGGTTGGACCCTGCAAATGAAAGCGTTTCGAGGGGTGATCTTGGTAGATAGGGAAGAATTTGTAACTACATTTTTGCCCATACTCATTCCCCGGATGCAGGTGTGTCTTGCTTCTGGCGGAAGCAGCAGGCATTCGTGTCGTACTACTGGACGTGGTGGTTGCACGATACTGAAAGTGTTCCATATGCACACGTACTCTTGATTTTCCACTGAACTCTGGGCAGTGACAAAAGTGAAGGAATAGAGGTACTGTGGGACAGAGCAGTCGCACGGTTTAGCCCTGGAGCGGAGATGCGGAAACTGTTTACCACTGGTAGAATTTCCAATCAAAGCACAATACTCTGCACCTTGCGCACTAGCCAACGAGTTACTGAAGTAGAGCACAGAAAACGTACACGTTTACAGAATCGCTTGCTCTCTTCAAAACTTCGAATTTCTCTTCGTAGGGAGCAAAATCCAGTTCGTCTTGTGGTGCCCTGACTCGGCGCCAGTCAAACCGCGAATGACGTACGCCTCGTCCAAAGATGCGCTGTCAAAACGATTGGATGGGGTTGCTGCTTTGGCGCTGGAGGCACACGACTTCTCAGACTTCGACACAAAAGCATAAGAAAATTTAACGGAAAACCCGCCGAATATAAACCGGGGAATCCGAAGAAATCAGAGAACCATCAACAGGCGCAGAGGAGAAGGCGGATACTTTGAAGCACAGAAACGCGGAGAGCACCGGACGAGAACACGGATTCGCGGCACCCATCATCAGGCTGCGAAAGTTGATTATATAAAATTAGATGATGTGAACAAGTGCAGAGAAATCGGAATCACAAATTGTGCAAAGAAGGGGAAACAGGCTTGTGCCACACCTGTAGGACCGCGAAACGGGAGCTTCGAAAAAGAGGAATTGGGCATGAAGAGAAGGAAAAGACGGATTGTGACGAAGACAAAATGTGGGCGCCAGGTACGTGGAAAGTTACAAATCGCCAGGTGTGGTGGGGGAGAACGAAGCACAGAAGCAGGTGGGAAAAGGCAGACGCTAGTGTAGGACGCAGCTGAAAAAGACAGTGCTTTGTAGGAATAAGGTGGAGAGATGATGGAATTGTGAACTGAAAAAAAGAGGGCCAGTCACCCTCTTCTGGAATCTTCCGTTCTTCTCCGTGTGCCACCGTGATTGATAGAAAGGTGTCACAAATAAGTGTTCAGCTGCTGACAGATAAAAGCAGCTGCTGTTGACTCGTTCCGGTTGTTCTTTTTTATAACCGTTCTTTTTGGGGCAGGAGAAAGTGTTTCTCATGCTCCAACGCAAATTGTGGTATTGTGCGTTGTAACGAAGTGGGCGGCCATCGGCTACGTGTGGTGCAGGGAGAAGGTACCGCTTGCCTGTTTAAGAAGAAGAAAGCAGAAGTAGGGACGCGCAGCACAGCAACATGAAATAATGTGTGGAAATGGGAGAACACAACGAAATAATCGGGTGAAAGGAGCAGGAACAGTGTCCCCGGTACAGAAGTGAGTGCTACGTACACAGACAGAACGGGAAGAAATTCGTATGTCAGAACACGAAAATGCGAATGTCGGAATTTACGTGGAGCGGAAGTGGGGGTGACGCAGAAATACGGAAGGGATTGATGAACAGTTGTGGATTTAGGGAGCAGGACTGTTCCATTTCTTTTGCCTCCTAATGCCGACGGAAGCACAATAGTGCATGCCTATCTTTCGTACGCAGATTTTCGTGATACAGTTTCTCGTATTTCGCCAGCTTCCCCCCAAAATATGCATTCACTGTCAGTGCATACACACGCACATGCAGAGCCGCATATATACGAAGACGGGCGCACACGTGTTACCGTAGTACTACAGGCAGAAGCGTGGTGTTTTGATTACTCGCATTACACTTCTATGCGCAGAACTGTCCACTCCAACAGCTGCACAACGCATCAGGTCACCAGCGGATGAATGGATGACACATATTACACTTCTTTTTATACCTTTGTTGATGCAGAAGTTCTCTGCCCGTTTCCTGCAGTAACTCCGCTGGTGACACACAGAACCTGCATTGCGGACAATACGCCTGTGAACCCCATGCCGCTACTCTGTGTGGGACGGTTTTTCAAGTTTTTCATGATGCTGGTGTATCCACGATACAGTTCTGCTGACGTACTGCAGAGCGCTTCCTGCAGTTCACACAGGAATTTCTGCACGAGTGCTGGAAAACTGCTCAGGGTCACTGGCGCAGCATTGAACGTGTGACTGTGTGAGGAAGGCGTAGCAGAATACCATGCAAAAGGAGGCGCTTGGATAAACGATGAAAAATTGTATGAAGTGCATGTTGCAGCCCGAGGCCTTGAAACGCTGAGGAAGAGGGTCCGAAACTTCAGGTGTCCTCTTTTTCAAGCACACACTTTTCAACCCTCCAGATAGGTCGGAGTGGTGGATGAGTCGCGAACTCCTGCGGAGGCGTGTGAAAGAGGCTAACGAAATGGACGGTTTCCGTATATTGTAGATTGTGGACAGTTTTCTCAAATTACAGGCTCGGAGGCCATTAGACACGAAACACCCTCATGTGTGCTCTGCGCTGCGTGACAACTGAAGTATAGGCAGTGAATACTTCCCGCAACTGCTGTCGGGTGTCGTAGATCTAGCACCCATCTTTGCGAGCCGTAACTCTACACACAAGAAGCAACAAATTTCCTTGAGTGCGCCCCATCGTGTATGCGCTGCCCTGCTTGGTAACTGAAGTGTAGATAGTGAATACATCTCGCGACTGCTGACGGGTGTCGTAGACCTAGCACGCTTCTTTGACGGCCCTAAGTCTACACACGAGAGACAACAGAGATTTCTGACGATATGCGTGTCCGTTGACCAGTAAACCACTGTTCTGGATCTAGATGTATTCTCTGCGACCTCTCAATGTACACAACAGGAGCGAATAGGATTTCTGAGCATCGCTTATCTGTACGCAGGCCAGGCACTCTACTCGCGCGTAGACGCGCAAAAGTGTAATGCAATTACACTGCACGCAGTTTCTGTAGCACTCTCGCGGAAACGAAGCAGGTCTTCGGTGATGATCCATCATCGACCTGGATCAGTCAAGACGGATATATGGACCGCAAACAGGAACGAGGAAAGTGTTCAAATGTAGAGGGGGGAGAAGAACCGCAATCGTATGCTGCGCGATACACCTCTAAGCAATTCCGTTTTGACGCGCTGTTGCGTGCCCACAGGTAGACTGCGGTGTATCTGTGCATTTGTAATCATTCAATGATGTTACGCGTGTACGGACATGTGTACTAAAGTACCCAAACCTGTGACTGCGACACAGGTATAATCAGTCATTCCACCCTAAAAACATGTGAGTTGCTGACGCCGATCAGCGGTTTAAGGGAAGCTTATTTACACAGCAAGGCGGGCTGCAGCACGCGGACTTCCACTGTGTCTCTGCCTGACATCTGGTTTACGTATGCGACTATGCATGCCAGTGGCAACGGAGCCCGCTTCCAACAAGTGCGTGAACACAGGTTCACAAGACTGCTCCGGTAATGCTTACTGAGGTTGAGGCAGAGGCTTCCAAGTGGGGAGCCCGTGTTCCCCGTGCCCACGAGTCGCATCAAACGCCTACGTAAAATATTAGAGGTAGCAGACCCGCTTTCCTAAGATCCCTTTCGAGCTTTGGATGTTGGGGAAGTCGGCCGGAATGTTGAAGAGCCGTCATTTCGAAGTGCGCGTAATAAGTCTAAGATTTTTATCCAAATACCTATGAGCGTACCTGGTAGGAGTGACTAGAAAGTCTCTAAAAAATAACAAGGAGGCATACGCGAAAGGCATCGTTTCATCGCGGCAGCTCAAACAAGTACGCATCTGAACACATTCGCGCCCCAACGGATACCTTAATCTCTCCCCAGCTGTGCGCGCTACGTACACAAAAATCACGGCTGTGTATTGTCACGACTTCACGTACGACGTGCTAAGCCGCCTACAAAAGTAGCGATTGCAAGATCCTGAGACTCACGAGACTTCTTCGTGGCCCACAGATGCACTTATATGCACGTGTCTATGTATATAGGTTCGTTTGAAACGGCGTGTGTTCCTGCCTGAGAACAAAGAACACCACGCCACCCTGAGCGGCTCTTCTACCAGTGGCGTACACGGGTGTCTACGTGCCAGTACATGCATATATATACATGTGTAAATTACATGTATACATTCGTAGGTATACACGCATAAGCGTGTGATTTGAATGGACACGTACTGCCCTCTCCCTGTGCACAGGAGCGAAAAAAACGGGCTACGCTTCCCTGTGAAAGGGTACAATAAACGGAAAACGGAGCACCTCGATATCTTCTTCACCTAGGTGACGCCCTGTTCCCTACAGATAGTGTTCTGTGCTACGGAAGCAGACCTCAGTGGCTAATCCTGTTTTCATTTCTACGTCGCTCGACAGGGAAATATGATCTGCTACGTTTACAGGGTTTACCAAGGAGTTGCAATAAAACGTATAATGTCCCCACGCCAGCACCAAAGTCTCGCCGTGTGCACCATCGCACTTTCACATACTTCGTGTGCATTCATATATGTATAAGGTCAAAGAAAGCCCGAGGTTCTACATATGTCACTGGTATACCTTCATGCACTATCACTTTCTTGTGTGAATATACGTATGTGCACTAAATTTTACATTATTTGTTTATGTATGTCAGTGCCGGACTATCTGTACTCGTGAATCAGTGTGCGTTTGCGTAATGCGCTTGGACTATTCCACGTGCTCTTCTGCGTACCGGCCGGCTGCAAGGACCGCTCGTAACCCTGCCCCTACGTAAGTCTGTATACGCAGATGTGTATGTAGATGATTAGCCACAAAAGTGAACGTGTCTACCGTTGTCCGTGATGCATCACAAGCAGAACTCACGGTACCCCTGGACACATCCATGTACGCTGACCGGCCTCGGGCCTCGTGGTGATGTTGACCGCAGGCAGAATATTATCTTAATCGACACCGGTGGACACCTACGTACGAATTTATCTATATATATATATATATATGGTTATGTATGCATGTGTGGGCGCACACACGTAGAGACGTACGCACATACGTATGCGTGTATCTTTGCACCACGCAGATAAATACGAGAGATACACTGCTTTTTCTCAAAATATGTACAGTACGCTGTACTCAGAAAACACAATCTGTAAAAGGGATCTGCAGAAAGACTACCGTAGTAAATCCGGTATATGTGGAAATGAAAATTGAAAAAATCAGCGTCTTTCCATCACCACGAATGAGCACCGTTCATCTTGTCCTTTATCAGAGGACAAACCTATTCTTGAATTCACACACTGCACGGTAAAGGGTGACTGACAGCACTCACGTTGAACCACAAATACATCCATATATTTAAACGCGTGAATGGGCTGGACGGGAGATATACTTGTTTCCGATCTTATCTTGTACCTCGTATGTGTTACTGCACATAACACATCTGCTGGAGCACCTTTGCTTCCATGGATATATATACATATAAATACATACACACACACAAGTACGCATTCATGCGACCACGTCCTTGTGTCCCTGTATACTCAATGACAGCATACAAATGTGCATACGTATATAGGGATGCAGGAATACAAAGAAACACCTTTATACGTATCAACACCGATGTGCGGACCAACACGTGCTTAAGTGATTAACAAGAAAAAACCAAAACAAAAATATCCGTCTTTTCCTGCCTACACGATTTTATACACGTTATGTCGTGCCACCGTAGTTCAGCATCACCACGTTCCCAATGCATGCTTTTACTCTTCTACTTGTGCTTGAATACATGAATACACGAGAAATACGTATCTCGTTTGTTGCAGCCGTGCTGCACGCTAAATAATCTACCACTCGTAATCAGTTCCCTCCATTACGCTGTCCTCACAGAAGTTGTTCTGCACGAGATGCACCTACTCAAGACTCAGCCATATCTGCTGCATCCTTCCAGCCCAAGCGGACGCAGCAGGCGCCGGGTGGGAATTCATTCTGCCCTCGGTACAGCAACAGCAGCACTCGGATTCGCGACGCCATCACGCAGGGGTGATCACTACGCGAAATGCAGCAGCTGCGCCCGTTGCAGCGCTAGCGCAGCAACTCAGCAAGAGCAGCAGCAGCGATTCAGCAGCCGCAGATTGAGCTGTTGCAGCGGTAGACCAGCGCCAGCAGCAGAGGCGGAGTAGCAGGCGTATCGGAATAAGCGCGTTCTATCGTCTTTAAAGTTTGTCAAGTCTCTGCAGTTGCTGCATAACGGCCCTCTGCAAGCAGCGTCTGTCACTATCGACTACACACAAATGACGCCTTCTCTTTTTTTAGTGTACACGTCCGCTGATTGACTGCACTTCGTTTGCGTACCGCGCCGCTCTCTGCACGCACCTCTTCTTGTACGCACCTCCTCTTTCGCTTGAAGTGTCTACCTTTTCCGTCTTGAGTAAAATTGCGGAAATTCGTCTTTTATCACACATTCTCTCTCGCGTTTGACTGGTGATTTCCCAGAGTGCGCGCACGTCCGCCGTCGGGCTCTCGAAACATCTCGCGGTGAACGCTTGGGCGCACTTAACGTCATCTGTATTTGAATGGTGTGGTACACATATATGCGTACGTGGATGCGCAAAAAAAAAACCCATACCATGTAACTACATGTACCTTTCTGTGGGTGTACTCCCTCTGCACACCCGAGTCCTTGAGGTGCACTTGGTGGATTTATGTTTTTATTCCATAGTGCTGCAGTGCAGCTGAGCTTCCCTGCTTTCATGCACGCCTTCACTCCTTCCGTATTACCTCCTTCTATATGCGTATACGAGGTATGAAACAGCGCTCAAGAAAAGCTTAATTTGAAATGAGGTCCCCTACGCCCTGCCTTCATTGCTGAAGTGGTCCGCAGGGCTCTCCTGCGTCTACACCACCTCCGTCCTCTCTGCTGCTTTATCGCTATTTTCCTTCTCTCTGTTGTCCGAGTCCGTCCGCACGTGAGAACGCTCCCCATACTTTCCCTCTCTGGACCCGCGTAGGTGCTTCTGTTGCTATCGCCGTCGCTCTATTTCCTCCTTTCTTTCTATTGTTCCTATTGCTGCTCTGCCTTCCCCTCTGCTTTGGTAGACACCCTTCCTGCCACAACCTGCGTAGGCGGAGCCCCTGCAGCGGCCCGTATGTACTCCTGTTCAGCAGCTGCAAGAGACGCGCCGCTGCCGTCAGCAGCAACAACGGTGCGAGCAGCAAAAGCGGCTGCGTCAAGAGGATATCCTGCAGCAAAGGCCGTGTCTCCTGCCGCTGCTGCGGGGCCGCTGGTGGAGCTTGTGTCGCCCGGCCTCCCAATACCGTATGCATGAACCCCACCCTCTGCACCTGAAGCTGCTGTCTCTGTGGACGTGTAGCACAACGTAGGAATAGCAATGCTGCCTCCCAGCTGCTGCTGCTGCGTTTCAAAGCGGAAAATAAGTTTTGAAAAATGCCGAGTGGTAGGTGTTGTCCACGCCATAAGCGCTGTCCAAAAGAGGCACACTACGCACCACGCAATGCTCTCTTTGTAGTTGTCGTTGTCGCAGTAGCGGCACTGTAACACAGAAGATCACGCGGAAAACAAGAAAAAAGAAGTTACCACTACTACAAAGACAGCGAAAGGATGTTTCATGAAGGTACAAGAACAACATCTAAGCAAAGACAGAATAAACCGATAGATATAGTTGTCAGAGGCATCCTGAACACTCGCATACACTCAGTTCAACAGTTGATACTGCCTCTTTGGTGCGAAAGGGAATAGCGTAAGAAAATGACAGACGATTCATAAAGATGAGGAAGAAATCCACATGTAAATTCACCGTACAGACATCACAGAGTTCACCGTGCAGAACAAAGCAGTCAGATGTACGCGCGTGCACACATCGCACCAGTCCGACCATAAAACAAGGAAAATACTACACATACGTACGTAGACGATTGGTGACAGGGCAGTCGCTGTAGGTGACACGAGCTTTTTCCACGCTGCAGTATGCGTCTACACGTCGCCAGCTGTACCTACACCCCAGGCCCCCTACACACGAGTGGCGGCTATATTCTGCTTTTGTCGTGTAACAGTGCAAATCCTTTTTCCAATCCGCGGTACTGCAGTACATGAATAGATGGGTCTAATCTTCGAAGCATGTGTGACCTGCCGTCAACTCACGCTCCACCGGCAGCAGGCGGTGTGCACAGAGATTGTAGCGCACAGGCACACTCCGGCTGCAGCGTATGTACACTCGCAACGCACGAAAAGACTACGCAGGACGTACAGACGCACTGCAAACAAAGCCGACGATGTACTTGCGGCTGTCCTACTGCTCAGGTGCAGAAGAAGCTGAAGACACCGTGTACGTACGGCTGCGAGGTTTAGAACAGCTGGTGTCTCTCCGTCCGCTTGCCTCTCATGAGTGGGCCGTCAGCGTCGCGTGGCACTGCAGACACTGGGACGCGTGCCTATATGCGGCAACACTGTAGAGAGAATCCGGCAGACTGCGTCCGACCTACCTACGGCTACCAGCGTTTATAGGCTGTAATATATATACATATATATACATATACACACGTATGTGTGGGTTATCACGTCTGTGCGTAACGTGGAGGACTGTCCAGGTTACACCTGGGGACGTACCTGAGCAGCCTGCACTGCGCTGGCTACCGCGAGAATGATGAACGCGAGAACCCCCAGAAAAGAGACGGTTCTCATCACGTGCGATAGCTCGGCAAGAGCAACGGTGGACAGCCCGGTCTGCTGCACGGCCTCTCGATGAAAGACGAAGAGATTCAGCGCCGCCTGGACAGGAAAGCAGAGGGGAACGAGACACAAAGAGATATGAATACGCAGCTCTCTCTCGTATCGCAAAGATGACAATGGACGCGCGTCAGCAGCATTCGACAGACAGCATGGAAGAAGGTGTGCTCTACTGGATGCAGGCACAGCTATACATCACACACAGACACAGACACACACACGGACACATACACACACACACACACGCACACACACACACACACACACTCAAATTTTGACACGTTTGATGCGTGCGGATACATAGAGAGGCCGAACGTATACGTCGGTGAAGACATTTCCTGAAAACCATGTATGAGAAAACGTAGATTCAGACGTTTGTGTAAAGGGTCGTATGTAAGCACACACGCGTACACTGGCATATATGTACTTGTGTATGAATCAGACACGCGCACGCTCAAAAGCAGATAAACACACCAAAGTTCGAGTAATCGATACAAACGTATGTGTACACACGTACACCTATATACGCGTGTTTATATATACACACACGCACACGTATATACAGCTATGTGTTCCACGTATATACACATATATATATAAGTATCTCAATACTCTAGGATGGGGTGGGGGAGAAAGCGGACGCGTCACGCGCACTGCCACACGGAAAATGTGTCGACTCGGCTACGCACGTCTCACGAAATTGCTTCGCTCGTTGAATGTACCTCTCAAGTAATCATACGCACTGGACAGGCGATACACATGCATAAATATATTATATGTCAAATATGTATGTATGTATGTATATATATATCTGTCGAAGGATGCGTACATTGCAATGGAAACGGGACTCACCATGAAGGCAGGAAGAGCTGAGATAAGAGTCCAGTACATCGGCAGCGTCTTCGGGAACCTGTCAACAGCAGCCGCCCAGATACACCCACGCCTGCACCCACAAGTTTGCGTTTTCTTCGCCTTGCACGGGGGCGAAATTTCTACATACACACACGTGTATATGAATGTAGTGGACGTATATACATACATGAGTACACGCACTCAAACACACATGTATATAGATACACACGAACTTCACACAAATACACCCACGCCCTCGGCTGCTATTCAGATATCCGGATTTTGAACGCCAGTTTCTCGTTGTACATTCTACAGCTGAAAAGGCAGACAGCGAACAGTCAAGCAGCCCTCGCCGGCGGAAGAGAGGAGACAATATCACTCTTCTACATCCATGCGTACCTCTATGCATTTGTATGTACACAGAACGGTAGATTTGACTACGGAGGCGCGTAAACACCAAACTGCTTTTTCTACGTATCGCCCCCCCTCGTGTCCTTCCGTCGCCACCTAAGATAGACAACATAGAACACACCGGCGAGCAGACGTGTTGCACGCGTCCATTTACCGAATCCCGCGTATCTGTGTACATCTACGTGTACATCCCGAGTGCGACAAAAGGACCTTTTCTTCTTACAAAGATATCTTGTTTCTTGAGTCCTACCTGGACGCGTGTTCTCCTCAACTACGGCAGGACCTCCCTGCAGAGCCGTGCTGACCGTCTGCACGCCGCTGCTCATTACGTGCGCAGCCGGACGCAGCAGGCGGCAACCAGCAGCTGACTAAGGAGCGCGGAGGGGATGACGTGCCCATTGCTTGAGAGCGTTGACCTCTCTTTAACAGAGACACGTGGGCGTGCATAAGCGTGGCGGAGATCGCTATGGATAAACACGAGCGCCTCTTGGTGGTGTGTGTGTGTGTGTGTGCGTGGTTAGTTTTTTCGGCTAATCTTCGAACTTGTGCAGGACATAACGCATGCGTAGAAATGTACGTCGACGACGGGTGTATTTTGGGAGGACGCTGTTTCGCGCTCACATTCGGATGCGTCGCGCCACCGGTGGGGGCAACGCCTACCTTCTACGGGGCGTCGAGAGGACAGACAGCGTACACATGCACACGCACAAGTTCGTTGACGTACGGCGATTTATTTTTTGCTGTACATTCATACCTGGGTGAACGCAAGCTCATGCCTGTGATGCACAGATGACGGAATTTTCCGCTGCGATCGAGACAGAGATGGGTGTGACGAGATTGTACGTACAGCGACGTTTGCGGCGTGAGAGACCTCCCGCCATTTTAATAGCAGGAACGCTCGTCGGAAGAAATAGCATGCAAGTTGTGTGTACCGTCTACAGGTGAACCCCGCTTGCGTGTGACCGTCGTACGCGTGACACCTCCGTGCATGCACGTCGGCGGTTGAGCGGTTTTCCCGCTTCGCGCGAATACTCCGCTGATCTCTGTCTGTTTTCTCTCACCGTGTATGTATGACGGGGTCGATCGTGTAGAAAGCAAAAAGACAGCAGCCCACGATCGTCCAGCAGAATGGGATGGAAATTTTCAGAGCGTCACGGACGCTCAAGTCCAGGTGGCTGCCGCCCCCGCTGGTACAGATGCGTTTGTCCAGGAACTCGCGCAACATGGCGTCGACGAGGCTGGAGAGATGCAGGAAGGACGGAGGCGGCTACGGAGAGCGTGGGTCGAGACAGGGCAGAACGGAGAGGACGGCACGAGGAGGGCCGTAGATTCGGGAGGACGCAGAGGACAGAGGAGGCGACGTGGAGGAGCCGGAGGGGGAGGAAAGGCATGGAGAACACGCGCGGGAAGACCGGCGGATAGATGAAGGCGCACGAGGATGAAAAAGACACAGAAGGGGAGAAAGACGATGCAGAAGGGACGGGAGTGAAAAAAGCTGAAGCAGAGGAGGACGAGGAGGACGGACAACAACAGGATCACGACGATGAGGACAAAAAGGAGCCAACGAGAAGACGGCAGGGGCAAAGAGCATGAATGTCGGAGACGCGGGGACGCGGGCAGCAAAGAGCTACGGCGTGGGGCGCTAAGACAGGACAAGCAGGAAGACAGCAAGCCTGTCGCACCGAACGATACTGTGGAGGAGATCGAGAAGAGAGGGAGGACGAACTGCCGACTGGCCGGAAGGAGCACTGATGAAGGAAAAAGTCGCAGCGCCACCAGCAGCTGATACCTTCGCGCGTTAGCGACGCAACTTGAGACTGACGAAGCAACTTCTGGAAAACAGCGGTTGGTGTGCGAGTTCTACACGAACGTCTTTTTTTTCAGCTGCAGGGAGAAAGGAGAGAGAAACGTGCGAGGTAGGAGGAGAATGAAGAAAGAAAACCAGGAAAGCACACGGAGCACACTAGGTAAAAAAAGAACAGTGTCCTCAGCGGCAGGAGTTAATGCTGCTGTACGGGTTGAGCAGAATCGTCCATCTCAGCAGTGTCAGCAACACGCAACAGCTACAGATCGCCCGCAAGCGGAGGGCCAGCGGTAGCAGCGCGCATCCCGAGGAACACATTCAGCAAAGCAGTACGCCATGCACGCAGGGAGACAAGACAGAGTCTACACAGGGCAGTCATCTGTAGAACGAGACATATACGGAGGACATTACTTAATAATTCTGACGAAGGAGAAACTACGAGGTCCCGCACACAGTGGACTCATCAAAAACAGGTGGAAGAGTGCGTAACAACACGTAAAGTGCGTTGCAGACGCGACAGTCCGACGTGAACACCGAAGGCCTGGAGAAACCGACGGTCAATGGTGTCTCGAGCATGAGTTGAAACCCTCAGCAGAGAAGGGAGAGGAGGCAAGGGACACACAGAGAGGATAACAAGATCCGGTAATTTGTAGTTCGCGAAAGCAGTTGAAGAGTCTGAAAAGAGCGGGGAGAAAACAGAGGAGGGACGCGTCTACACGTAGTGTGGCGCTATACGAATAACGAAAGAGAAGATCTCGGAGGGCGACTGCACGAGACGGAAATGTCGATGTGGACGTGCGGAACGAGATGGGAGTGAACCAGCGAAGGCTAAGACGCTCGACGTGTAATTACCGAAACGAACAGGCGGAAATTACAGAGAGTATCGCAGGGAAAAATAGTAGTCAACACCGAATTGTACAAGACGACGAAGTCGTACAGCCAGGAGGAATCAAAGAGAAACAGAAACAAGAGAGGCACGCTCAAGAAGAGCATTCCAGGGTTTTATTTGGGAACGGCCGAAGACAGAAACGGAAGCAGCATGAGGTGAGCTGTGAGATAAGAACCTAACGGAGTGAACGAAAGAGGGAACAGCAGAGCCCGTTGGAGCTGGAAGAGGACAGCAGAGCTGCTAAAACGACGTGCAACTAGGTCTACCTTCAGAGTGAAGAGCAGACACAAAACGAGAAACTGCTGCAGCGGCTCCACACGAATTCACGCTTAGTGATGCCACCGCAGCAAAGCAGAGAGCGGCAACGACACTGCCAAGACCATCCGCAACAAGACCGGCAGGTCGCACGCATGAGCGGCACGAAAAACAGTTCCAACTGCACCAACGTCAGTGGTTGCCGCAGTGTACACTTAAGGACAACCAGCCGCAAGGCACGGCAAAAAGCAGATCGTCTCTTAGCGGTTAGGCGAGGACTGCACTAGTGAGGTGGCACATAGGACAGCTGCCAGCAAAGAGCAAACTAACGAAGATGGGGCGTCCAAACGCCGATATGCACTTCCATAGGGTCCGTCAAGACATTCACGTATGCATCCGGTGTGTCTGGTGCACACAGGAAGATAGAAACGAAAAAAAAGTCTCTATGAAGCAAGCCCGGGAAAGGAAGCTTCGGCACAGGATAGCTGGAAGCAACGAAAGCGCATATGAATCAATACGTACAACGGCTATGGCTAAAGAGAGTGACACATATATGGATGCTGCGTCTCCATGCAGCCGGAACAATTTGACCACTAGCGACACCTTCGTTTTAGTGATATACGCATCCGCAATATGTACACCAGGATATGTGCGAAAGGAATACTGGATACGGTGGTAATAGATACCGTGAAAGCAACGAAGGTAGTACGCGTATTCGGTACGGCGCCAT
Organism: Sarcocystis neurona; assembly: GCA_000727475.1. NCBI lineage: Eukaryota > Apicomplexa > Conoidasida > Eucoccidiorida > Sarcocystidae > Sarcocystis > Sarcocystis neurona. The sequence goes on from KL647292.1 coordinate 387,222, forward strand.
AAGCGGCAGGAGTAGTGGCGCAAGTGCCACTTAGGGAGCTCCCCCAGCAAGTACCAAGAAAAACTCTGACGGGAGTGAGAAAGTATTGCATGAAGGAAATTGTTTACACGGAAAACATCTAGACGTAAAAAGTATCTACACCGAAGCTCTTGCTCAGTCGCCTTGCGGAGCAAAACAACCATAGTCTCCCGATCTTCTGCTTCTACCAGGAGCGTTCTCTTAGCCAAATGGAACACACAAGAGCCGGTGAGCGTACAGCTCCCGAGAGGTTCGTCTTATTTCACACGAAAAAGTTGACTTCCTTAACTGAAATGTGTGTATGCATGCGGATGCGGTCATGACGGGCAGCCCTGAGGTGAAAGAGCAGCTGCCGGCATCCGGCAGCGCACGCCGGGAGTCGTCGCTGCCCTGCTGGAGAGGCACGAGGATAGGCAAGCTGACGTTTGGGATGCCGGCTTGCAAACTCATCAGTATTCCAGACGATGGCTTCCCTCCAGAGAATTTTGCCAGCAGAAGATGACGCACTCATGAAGCAGAAGTAGTCACGAAATACGAGAGACGTGAGCTGGCCGCCACAAAAGAAAGATACAGGTGGGATGACGCCCAGGGGTAAAAGAAGCAAAATCTTCACACTTAGCCGAAGGACCTACAGCAGGACTATTCGTAGAAGATTGTCCTTGCCCGTGGAATGAGCGGGCCCTCGTTAGGGCGAGAACAAAGCAGGTTCTTCACAGCCGCACCCTGCGGGCTGGAGGTAAGGAAGAAAACGACCTCTTTAACTGGGGAGGATATGCGGTGGAAGAAAAGGGAGACTACACTACCTTTTGCGGCTGCATCTTCGTGGGACGTGGGTGGGGAAAAACATGAGCACGCAACGGGGCAGACACAGACAGCAGGACTTTTACGGTGGAAAGTGTCGACCCAGAAAAGGCGCTTTTGTTTGTCGACGCGAAAGGCAAGCTTCAGTTTACCTTTCTCGTTCTCTTCCACTCAGAAAACCAGGGGATGGGCAAAGTAACAAGAAGAGGACAGCTTGGCGGCTGGCATCCTCCCCGACGGACGTAAAAGGCAGAGGTGAAGAGGAGCAGACGTAGTGCTGGGAAGAAAGAGTGATAAATAGTATGCTGGTCGATGGCTGACCCTGGGATATAATCAGAAATAAGTTCTGCATAGAAACCCTGTAAACTTCGTGACTGGAGCGGTCTCCGCGCCCGTGTCCTGCGGCCAATGGAAAGCCAGACACAAGGAGCGGGCGCGCTCGTTGTGCCGAAACGACGCGAGGAAATCACGTGTCCCATGAACCAAGAGACACAGTTGCACGTGTGTGCGTTCACATGGGCAGTGTGTACAGAGAGGTGAAGACGGTAGAGACGCCAATTCGTGTCTGGGTACGTAAGCATAGATACATCTTCACACGTGTATCGGTAGGACATGAAAACGTGTATGTATATTGTATATATCTATATATATATGCACGTGTGTACCTACGTGTGTGTATTCTATTGAAGAAGGGGAGAAGGAAATGCAAATGCTGTTCGCAGAAAAGGGAAATTGCGTGGACTTCTTGAGGACTCGGGAACTGGACAGGAGGACACATGTGTCCTCGTTGGTGTTCGTATTGATACCTGTGTAGCGGGAATTCTCCACACGAGTACACCTGCGTACTGGTGGATAATCATGTACCAGGTTGTACACATATATATAGTAAATGTGCTTTTAGTACACATTCTTGGGCACACATACACACATATGCAGTAAGCGTGCTTTTAGTATACATTCTTCGGCACACATACCACATATATGTAGTTAACCTGCTTTTAATACACATTCTTGGGCACACACACCGGAGTTTTGCACACGTACGAGTGTAGGGGGAAATAAGTAGGATGGAAAGCACTATATATATGTATATATATATATGCACATGTGTATACTTGTGTACCGATTCCTTTAGAGCGCTTCGCCTATCCTCTTTGTATCCCCTAGCAAGAGTCGCCGCAGAAGGACTTCTCTGACAGCAGAAAATCCTCCTTTACAGAAATATGATACGTGTGTGACCAACAACGGAGTGGTACGGGGACGTTTGTGAGTCGGTCTATTCGTTCGTAAGTTTACTTCATCGATTGAAAAACATGCGGAAGCTGACTAGCGGCAGAATTACCTGTTTCTAGAAGTGAAGATATAGACGGAAAGAGGACGACGCCAGCACCCCTGCACGTGTGTATATATATATATATATTGTTTTTTTTACGTGGGGGCCAGCTGTTTTCTGTTGGCAATGACTGAAGTGACAGGGCTCAAAAAAAACGATTATTTATACCTATGCACGTGGCACGATCCCGCTTGTTGACACTGACGTCTGCCTGCTTGATGGGGTATCGCTTTCCACGATACTGAAGACACGCTTTTCCTTGGCGTTGAATACTCGGTACACAGTCAGGTATGTATGTTTTCGTAAATACATAGATAATGTGTCCCTTGTTACTATGAGGTCATACAGTGGCGTACGCAGTCCTCAGGTTGGGCCCACCAGTAGTACTCGTCCTGCGCGTGTGTACACCTTCAGGTGTCCACTTGTGGACGGGCGCCGATGATCAAGTAAATATGTTTCAACGGGTACAACAAAAGCACCCGTAGCATGTACAGTCGCGAGTGGCCTGCAGCTAAGTCAGTATTCCACTTGTCCTTGGTGATGATACGGAAACCACCCGCTATTTGTCCGGGTACACGGATAAAAATGTGTTAAACCACAAAACATTCACGAACTCCCCGCTAGTAAAGTAATCTGTTGTGTGCTCCGCACAGCAAAGCCTTGGTTCGTCCTGGAGAAGTTCACAGTCGAGCCCCTTTGTCTGTGGAAAAGTGAATATGCAAAGAAAGACACATGCATGTATTGACTTTATACACACTCAGGTCCCGTTGTAGACTGCGGTAGCTTTCTCCTTGGATCTTTTGCAAATGTAGACGTAGCTGCTGCGCAGAAAGTCTCGAAAGAGTTCACTTTTAGGGGAACACGGCAGGTTACAAGTAGCGTACAAAAGATTAGCAGGTGAGAGAGGGAACGATTGACATGCTGCAGGGGGCGGGTATTAGCCGAGATGTCTACGCGCAGAATGTGGCTGCAGTTCACTTAGGTTAACTGGTGTGTCGATCGCATTGTCCAACTTTGCAACGGATCTCTTCTTGCACATCTTCGTGCAACAGCTCTATAATAATTTCCCTTCCCGCGTAGTGTACCTCCTCGTGGAGACCGCCATAGTAGTGCTAATATTCATGTCGGCATATACTTCTGCAAATATAGGTGAGAGCCACTTCCACTGGCTGTACGTATACATGTATATGCATACGTACAGGGATAAACGTGCACGTACACAAACAAAGGAAGTTGTCGTTTTGCTGTAGGACTTCCGCTCTCTCTCTCAACTAACACTGGAAGGCTCCCGTCAAATTGCCAAACTCGCTGCCTGTACGTTCAGCAGTCGTCCCTTGTGTCGATGCAGAGTGCTGTTTCCTGCTGTTTTCACTATTCGTAGAGCGTAACTGGGGTACATGCCTCGGGAGCCCTCCAGCCGTGTTCATTTCGAGTTTGCCCCCGTGCTGCAGATTTACTTATCTCCTCACACGGATTTTCAAAACTATATCCTATGTGTGACTAGAACACAAAAGGACAGGCGCGGACTCCAATTGTTGTCCTCCGAATCTTGCCCTACGCGTAGTACACACAGGCGACTTGCAATGTTTCTGCATCTTTATCGAGGCCACATCTGTGCTTCCACGGTTCAAAATACCAGAAAGCCGTAGCGCACTCGGGACTTCGCTATCAAGGCTTCCTATTCGTTGTTACTATTATCATGGAAGCCCCCTGAGGTGGAAGTATACAGAAGTCGAGTACGTATTTCACGTGCCGCCAGAAGCCCCGCGTCGCCCCCCGTGTAGTCGGAAGTGCAACTTCAGATGACTCTCTTCCTGTCCTCGTTGCTCCCTATTCCCTTTTGTCGTCGCTTTCCCTTTCCTCTCTGTATTCCCTCTCATTCTTTGTATCCTCATTCTCCAGTCCTTTTGCTCTGTCTCTGACCATTCCGTCTGTTGTGTGCGTTATTGTTGCACGAACACTTGCCTCAACCGAGGAAGAGAATCTGACACAATGGAGTACACTTGCTTTTAGTTAACAGTCCGCCTTATTGGATGATTTGACCACAGCCGCTCTCCCGTTAAAGGCGATACAACCTCCCACCGCATGCTACATTTTGTTAACAGACTTGTCACCAGGATGTTCGCTCAAAAGGTGGAGGTCTTTTACTTGTCCTTGTCGATACGGACAAGTTGCCCTCCAAGACTCACGGTAACACCAGTGATATTTGCAACGGCATTTTTGTATCACTAATTACTACACTCGACAGCTGTGCACGAGAGTAAACTCTCGTATACACTTAATTGTCACATAAGATGAAAATTTATCTCTTCAATATGTGAGCGTACATGTGTGTATGCTTGCTTATATGTAGGAATTCTGAACTGTATAACTTTTCCAACGATGCTTTGGAAATGGATCCACGTTTGTACGTGAGGATTTCAGCGGCTGTCGGGGTCGTGTTCTCTACGGCCTGGACGACGCGACGCTCTACGAACACACGAGAAAGGGCACTCAGGCACACAGGAGGTGTGCCCGTCCACAATTACTCCTGTGCGGGCGTGAATTCACTTTACATCGCTAATGTGTGCACAGGCACCCATGGATATTTATAGAGTCACTAAATATAGATTTGTCTTGTATACGTGAATGTAGACCCAGGCAAAAGAAGGACAATCGAAAACGTCATCGAAAATTTTCCTGTTCGGACAGCGCGTAGTGTTCTAACTGGTAGTAGCACTTCTTGTACCCCTGTTTGCCGACTGATATGTAGGTCTAGGTGCCCCTTTTCCTCCGTGTGCTTACAGAAGGATTTTCGAGTACCTCTTTTAGCCTGACTCTGTACCACTTCGCTTTCTGCACACTCCACACATATTAACGCGCGTATACGTCCACTTGTGTCTGTATCCCGCCCTTGAAAGTAGACGCGTCGAGCTGCACTGGCAAAAAAGACATCTCCAGGCTGTGTTCTGTTCGTAAGTTCACAGTGGCCGTTAGTAGGAAAGATGCTCTCTTTATCCAGCTACATTCACGACCAACATGTGACGGCAGGTAATGCTGCACCTGTGTCTGTCTACTCTCTTCAGGATTTGACGCGTCAAGCTGCACTGGCAGAAAGACACCTCCAGGCTGTGTACTTTTCGTAAGTTCACATTGGCCGTTAGTAGAAAAAATACCCCCTATACCCAGCTACATTCACACCCGAGATGTGACGGCAGGTAACGCTGCATCTATGTCTGTCCGCACTCTCCAGGATTTGACACGTCAAGCTCCACTGGCAGAAAAGGCATCTCGAGGCTGTGTACTGTTCGTAAGTTCACCACGACTGTTAGTAGGGGAAATACCCCCTATACCCAGCTACATTCACACCGGACATGTGACGCCAGGTGATGCTGCATCTATATCTGTCTACTCTCTTCAGGACTTCCCTCGTGCAACTCGTCATGTACGTGAACGACTAGATTCAGAAGTATAACTACATGGACGCATATATTTACACATATGTGTACCTACAGCTTATACCGGGCAAATGCTCCTGTGCAGATTAGCTGGAGTTTATTCAGGAGAAACGCTGCCCTGCAGCAGAAGTCAGAATAAGCTATGTGTCGTTCCTTTACTGTTGACCGAGTGAGGGTTCCCACCATAGAGAAGTTCTACCTTCTTCATGCCCATGAAGCTACGCACCTCTATAATGAAGTAAATTGAGAGAGATATATATATTCGGCTACAATGTGTGTGCGTACAGACGCGTTTGGCAGGTATGTGTTCCCGCTTACGTGTGGACGTACATCTACGTGCAAAACAGTTTGTGGGCACTTGTGAACCTTCTTGTCTGTCTTCGCTTCACAGTGCCTTCTCTGTCTTTCTCTCTTCGTCTGCCACAAGTTCGTTGTTCCGTTTCTCTCTCGGTCCTCTCCCTTTTCGCGTATCTTCGGTCCTTCTGATCTAACATAGATGCGTATATGCTGAATCTGACACCCTGAATAGCTGAAAGGATTTGCACGCGTCCGTTCCTCTATACTATACGTACGCCTCTCTGCGTAAGTATGTCCCGTTCGTGAGTCGTCCTCTCTCTGTATGTATAAAGAACTGCATGAAACTCCCTGTATACACCCGTGCACGTTGAGACTGGTAGTCCCCTATACACGCATTATGCCGAAGAAGTTAAACAGTGTTACTGGAAGGTCAACAGAGTAGTGGGCCATAGAAGTGGGCCAAAAATTGCGAGTCATTGGATGTGCCATTCTTTGCCGTTGTTGCTGCTACTGATTGTACTGCCATCACCTCATCCTGTTCCGTCATGGCGACGTCCCTGCAGTTGTTCCTGCTCTGCTGCTAACCACCTGGTGCAGCTCCTGCCGCTGCCGGTGCTCCTGTTCCGGCGGCTTCTGCTTCTGCTGGTACCGTTACCACCTCAGCCCTGTTGCTCCTGCTGATGCTACTGCTAGTACTGCTTAGTCGCTGCTTCAAGTGCGTGTGGGCTTGCTGCGACCGTTGCTGTAGCCGACCAGGGGGATACCGCGCGCCGTTGCAGACAACAACCACGGCCAAGTAGTACACTGGCTGCGGAAACGTGTCTGCAGATGAAAGTCGTCTCTTTTCTCCCCAGTTGACTTATCGATGGCATTTCCTTTTCGTCACTCATCCGTTTCCCTTCACTGTACCGTTCCCTCGACTACATGTGTCTTCTCCGTTCTAGTGTGCATTCATCTACACTCCCCTCCGGACTCCTCCCAGCCATAGCCACGGGACGCTTGCTCCTGCGTGATTGGCTGCCGCTGCCGACTAGCCTGATGCTTTTGCGGCCGCCAATCCTACTGCTCGCGCCGCGGAAGTTCTCGATTCATGCACAAGAAAGCAGTGGGGAGAATTTTAATGATTTCTCCTTCGTTGTATATATGTGTAGCATCCCTTACCGCCATGTGCTGCGGCTGCTGGAGTGGCGCTGGTGCCTACACGTGATGCTGTTGCTGCATGCAGCACACTCGCGGAAACAATACCACAGAAAAGCAACTTGCAGCCGCACAATATATTATTTCGCTTTTTCTGTTTTGACTCCTTCTCCTCCGAGTTCTTCCACCTGTGTTGTTGCTTCCTTGGTTCACACACTCTCTCTCCATCCACAAGACCTACGTGCGTGCAGCGCGTGTCGCACTGTTGCTGCCCCATATTTCCACACTCCTGCGCTCAACTGGAGACCTTCTACTCCCGCTACTCGGCAGCGCTGCGTCTCACGAGGAGGTGCTCCAGCAGGAGAAACAGTAGCAGCACCCTCCGCAGCGCTCTTCCCACCGACATCAGCATTTGCAACACCTGCTGTAGCTGCAACAGCAGCAGCAGCAGGAATCACCGCCGCACCGGGAGGAACTGCAGTCCCTCCCATAACAGCAGCAGCAGGAGCTCTGCCAACAGCTGCAACGGCAGAGCAAGCAGCAGCAGGACCAGGCAAAGCAGCGGCGAAAGCAGGAGGCGTCCCAACAGCGGAGCTCGCTGTACCAGCCACTACACCAGCAGCTGTATGTACACGGCCACCAGCAACAGCATTCTTCTTCGTGCTACCGCAGCACTGCCTGTCCCGCAGTGTCACCTGTGAAGAGCAGCGGCAGCGTTATGGTACCGTGGATGCTGCGAAGGGATGGGCCGCGACGACGAGCGAATGCACCGGCAGGGTTCTCGCTGCTTGCAGGAGTATTATAGCACTGCAGCTGCCTGCTACTCGCCTTGTGGCGGTCTGTACAGCCGCGGGAGCGTTGTGGTGGTTCGCGGCAGGCCTGCTGCTGCTGCTGCTTCCCCAGCTACGATGCCGATACGGTGCACATACACGGCAAAGAGAGGAAGCCACACCGAAGAAGAACAGCAGCTCCTGTAGCCGCTGGTGCTATCCGCAGGACAGCACGGGCAACAGCAGCAGCAGGCGCCGCAACACATGCAGCCGCAGTAGCCGAGACAGCAGCACACCTCCAAGCAGCAGCCACAGCCGCAGCACCCGAAGCAAAGGTGGTCCGCGCAGCAGCTGGAGCAGCAGCAGCAGCGGTATCGGCACCGAAAGGTGCAGCAGCGCACAGAGCGTCCGTAGTCCCAAGAGGCACATCAGCAGATGCACCAGCAGCAGCAACGGCAGCAGCGGCAGCGACGGCAGCGACCGTCACAGCACGAACTGGCGGCCTAGGACGTGCAGGAGCGCCTGCAGGTGCAGCAGCAAAGAAGAAAACACTAGCGGCAGGCAAACGTACGCAGACAGCAAGGACAACAGATTTCTATGCAGAGTTAAACTGCTGCTTCCGATCACTGCGTGTACAGGGAACGACGAGGAGAACGAGAAACAGGTGGCGGGGAGACGGCAAAGCCCAGAGTGCAACGCCAGCAGCGACAGCTACAGCAGCACAGACTACAGGGAGAATGGATATGGCAGTGCGAGAGACAGGACGAGGAACGGCTGCAGCCACAGCAGCAGCAACAGCGGGAGTCGCGGTGCTCGTAGCACCAGCCGCGCAAGCAGTCGCAGCAGGGCCGCCAGCAGCAACTGCAGCAGGCGCTGTAGGAGTAACAACAAAAGCCGAAGTAGAGCAGTCACTTTCAGAAAATTCCTCTTTTATGCAAGTGTCATCAGCACCGTAGAAACGTGGAGATCTGAGGCTTCAGCAGGGGCACAAGTATATTTTCTGTACTTCCAAACACCAGCAGCAGCAGCGTGTGTCTGGTCTTCACAGGCAGCAGCAGCAGCAGCAACGTCAAAGTCTCTGTGTATTCAGCAGCTATCAGCTAGAGGGCTGTTCCCTTTCCTCCCAACAGCAGCAACAACTGCTTACACAGCGACAGGAGTAGCGTCGGCTTTTAGCTCAGGAGCAGCAGCAGCAGCTCTTCGTATACCCGCGACAGCTGCCTTATGGCCAGCAGCGGCCACTGCAGCGTGGCCTACACGTGCGAGGGCTTCTGACTGCCGTCCACCCACAGCAGCAACTCGTGGGCAAGCTGCTGCTGCTGCAGTTGCAGCGCAGCCCTGTGGAACAAGAAACGGTGGCGCACCTTTCTTAAGCAAGGCAACCGCGCTGAGCTCTTTTTTTGGCGCGGCAACAGGGATAGCAGCCGCAGCAGCAGCACCCGCAGGGATCCGAATAGCAACACCAGCTCCACCAGCAGCAGCAGCTCAAGAAACAGAAGAGGAAGAAGCAGCGATAGCGTCCGCAGCAGTAGTCGCTGTCGCGCCAACAGCAGCGCCAGCAGCAGCATCAGCAGTCGTCGCCACACCAGCAGCAGTAGTAGTTGCACCCGCGGCAGCAGCATCAGCGCTGAGATGCATGGGAATTGCTCGTGACTACGCAGTAGAGCGGAGATACGGGACCGTCCACAGAAGGTGCGTAGGTGCAGCAGAATCAGCGGCAGCAGGTTGTAAGCGGGGGCACCAGCAGCTGCCTCTGAGCCACCAGGCCAGCAAGCACCGAGCAGCCCAGCAGCGGGCGGATGTACAAAACGAGGCAGGGGTGCAACAGCAGCAACGGACAGAAACACAGCAGCAAGTGGACTTTCAGCGCATTGGGGAGCAGAGAGACAAGAAAAAGAAGAAGCAGCAGCAGCAGTTAGAGAAGAAGAAGGAGGCGGGAAGGCAACAGCAGCAGCAAGCGGCAGGGACACGCGTTTCAGCAGTGGACGAGCACCACGCATGCGAATGGAACCCGTGTGAGCGGCAGCAGGCTTCTGGGTCGAGCGCCTGCTGCACTTCGAGAGAAGCAGACAGCTGCGTCAAAGACGCTTGTTTAGATGAGCAGCAGATTGCCCGTGCTGCTGTAGTTACCCCCCGCAGTGCCGCCACAGGCGCAAGCCCGGGCTACAGCGTAGCACAGATAAAGAAACATCAGCAGCGGAACGCGCAGCAGCAGGGCGACCAGCAGCAGCACGAGCAGCGACCGCGTTGGCTGCACCAGCAGGAGCAACACCCGCCGAAATGTGAGCAGAGGCAGGGGCAGCTGGGAGATTTTGAAGAAAGCGGCAGTGCTGCAGCATGCGATCGGAGTCGTTCTACAACCACTTTTTCAGCCCGTTCTGCTGCTGCGACTTTCCGTCTTCGCAGGGCTGCTGCTGCTGCTTCTCTTGCTGCTGCTGACGGCAGCCAGCTCTTATTACAGCAGCGGGCTCGACGGGGGGAACTCAACGACGCATCTGTCGCACCCAACACACTGCGCCAATCTGCTGCTGCTTCTCACTCCGCTGCCGCTGCTTCTCCTGGTGCAGCAGCTGCCGCGCTTGCTTATTCCTCGCCTTCTGGAGCAGACGAAGTAGCCACTTCCGCTTCGTATGCTGCTGCAGCTACTACTACCTCATTTCCTCCTCTTGTGAAAACGTGTTCCTCTCCCCCCCCTGCTTCCGAAATGGCTTTGCCTGCCGCAGCTGCAGCCGAGTCCCCTGCTTCCGAAATGGCTTCGTCTGCCGCAGCTGCAGCCGAGTCCGCCCCCCCTGCTGCTGCCTATCCTGTCTTTACGTGGCCTACTGCTGCACCTCCAGATGCTTCCACCTCTGCTGCTCGCACTGCTTCTCCGTCTGCGGCTCGTGCTGCAGCTGCAGGTGCTTCAACATTCCACGCTGCTGCTGACGCTGCTGTCTGCATGCCTACTGCAGCTGTAGATTGCGACTCCCAAGCTGCTGCCGCGCCTGCGGCACGAGCAACGTCCGTCTTTCTCGCTGCTGGCGGTTGTGCTGCTGCCGCTTCGTGTGACCGTCGACGCGAGACGCCTTCGAGGCATAGAGGGGACAGCAACAGCGTCATGCAGGTGGCCGCCAGAACCACCAGGATTGCTGTGAAGCTGGACAACTGCACCAGCGACAGCTGTGACCGCAGAAACCAGGGCGACAGCTACAGCAGCAGTGGCAACAAGACCAGCAGGAACAGCAGCGAAACCAACCCCGGCAGCAACGCGAGCACGAGCTGTAGCTGTGCTACCAGCAACAGCAACACCGTTAGCGATAAGAGTAGCAGCAACAGCGGCAGCAGCAACAGCGGCAGCAGCAACAGCGGCAACAGCAACAGCGGCAACAGCAACAGCGGCAGCAGCAACAGCGGCAGCAGCAACAGCAGCAGCAGCAACAGCAGCAGCAGCAACAGCAGCAGCAGCAACAGCAGCAACAGCGGCAGCAGCAACAACGGCACCAGCAACAACGGCACCAGCAACAGGAGCAGCAACAACAGCGGCAGCAGCAAAAGTGCCAGCAGCCGTAGCACTGGCACGCACCGGAGCACAACCGCTGTCAATACGAAGTTGACAGAATGGTGCAAGTCATCGTCTGCTTCCTCTTGTCTCTCTTGTTGCAATGTCTGCGGCTATGGTCCGGCTTCCTTCACGTGCAGCCGTCCTATGAAAAACAGGGACAGCACTTTCTACGGGAGCAACAGCTGCTGTTTGGGCAGAAGCAGTTGCAGCAGCAGCAGTAGCCTGAGGGGGAGCAGCCCCCACAACAGCCGCAGCGTTGCGAGAAGCAGCAGCTTCGTAGGGGACTCACGTCCAAGAAGAGAAGGACAGGGTCCTGCAGCAAGTACAGCAGCAGCACTGCCCAGTTTACGCCGGCGCAGGGTGGTGGTAACTGTGTACACAGACGGTGCTTGTCCGAGTAATGGGCAACAGAGCGGAGCAGCAAGAGGAGGCGTAGGAGTTTTTTTCGGCTTCAACGACCCTCGAAACATTTCCTGTCGCTTGCAGGGACAGCCTCAAACAAATCAACGTGCGGAGCTGCAGGCTGTGCTCAAGTGCCTGCAGCAGCTTAAGCGCTGGGAGGACGCGGGAAGAGGCATGTGGGGTCCTGCTGCGCCTGTTGCTGCGGATCAGCAAAAGAGTTGCTGCCTGGATTACTGCTGCTGCGCGCTGCGGCCAGCAGGCGACCGGGACGGCTGCGAGCAGAGGCGAACACCGGAGACCAACAGCAGCAGCAGTACGACAAGCAGCAGCAGAAGCGTGAGCAGCACGGCGATGAACAGCGGCAAAAATGCGAGCACCTGCGTGGACAGCAGGACTAGTGGGCGCAGCGGTAGTTTGGAGAACAGCGCCAGTGTGAACAGTTCTACGAGCAGCACCAGCAGCAGTGTGGATTCTGTTGAAAGTGTTCCGGCAGGCGTGCCCACGAATGCTGCTGGCAACGCGTGGGAAGAAGGAGAAGCAGCTGTTGATGTGACCGTCTCCCAACGACAGCCTGGCGCGATGAAGCAGCAGCAACAGCAGTTGAGCGAGCTGCAGCAACTTGATTTGTTGCAGACGAATGCTGCAGCTGCTGCAGCCCCCCAGCGCCATTGCTGCTGCTGCTGGTCGCACGACTTCAAAACAGAACGCAGTGACGGCACCACGGCAGCTGCGGCAGCGGCTGTTCCTCGTCTGCTCACTGGTCAGCCTCTGCGTGCGGCAAGAATAGGAAATGCTACTGCAGGTGGGAAGTGGAGCGGTAATTGCAGCCTGTGGCTGCCCGGGAAGACGGCGGTTGCTTCTGCGGGGAAGGGGCCGCAGCAGCAGCAGTTAACGCGCGCGCAGCAGGTGCTGCTGGCAACGAAGCGAGACGAAAAAGTTGCCAGATACGTGCATCCGAACCCTAGGGTGTACGTACACCAGCAGAGTGAGATGTCCGTACATCGCAAGTTTGGCGGGGCGTCTGTACAACAGAACAGCGGGTCAATTGTACAGCGAAACAGTGGGGTGTATGTATACCCGGAAGACGAGCTGATTGTGCAGATATGCAGCGATAGCGCATATGTGGTAAACTGTGTGACCTCATGGATGCAGCAGTGGAAGGCGAACAACTGGAAGAAAAAAGATCGAACTCCTGTTAAAAACCGTGATCTTCTGGAAGCTATCGACCTGCTCCTCTGCGGGAGAATACAAGGAAGTGTTGCCGCGGACGCTCTCGTGGAAGCTTCCGCCGTTCCTCTTGCTGCTGCTGCTTTTCCTGTCTCTGCAGAGTTACGACGAGTCGATGCTGCAGCTGTTGGCGCCGGTGCGGCCGCCGGAGAGGAGCGGCAGCAGAAGAAACGCAGAGTCACAAGTGTTGACGCTGAGGCAGCGCCTGGCGTGAGCACTTCTGCTGCTGCTGCTGCTGAAGCTGCTGTTTCTATTGGGCGTGCCACTATTTTGGCTTACGCTGGAGCTGCCGCAGGTGCAGCTGTTGACTGCGCTACTGAAGTGGAGGCTGGTGTGTCTGCAGCAGCTGCCGGTTCTGCGCTTCGTGCGGAGAACAGGAAGACAACTGACGAGATGTCTTGCATGCGTAGCGCCTCGTGCGAGTGTACGGAAAAGCTAGACAGAGCCGGAGGAGCGCTCGACCCCCAGGGATCCATGCAAGAAGTTGCTGCAGCTGTTGCGTCAGCTGCTTGTGACAGGAGGACTGTGAAGTGCACCAGCAACAACGGACAAGTAGGTGCTGCTGCAGATTTGTCAGGCAAAAATAAGCATACAGGAGAAGCTGCTGCCACTACGGTTGCCTCGGGCGGGCCGGAGCCCAACTGCGACCCTCACGACACTGCTGCTGTTGCCGCTGCGGTTGCGTTGGAGCCCTGTGGAGACGTTCAAGACGCTGCCGGTGCTCCTGCCATGCAGCATGCAGATCTGCCAGCCGATCAGCAGCCTTTCTCAAAAAAGTACCTGGAACAGCGGCGTTGTGCGCACACCAGCAGCAGCACAAGCAGCACGTGTAGGAACAACTTCGTGGATACGAACGAAGGTCGTAAAGGGGGAGCCGCAACAGTGGATAGCCTTCAGAAAGGAAAACTCGAAGAAGACGAGGAGACCGTCTTGCACACACCGCTGTTGACGGAGCCTGCCTACGAGAAACAGGAGCACCAAAGAGAACAGCAGCAGCAGAGCCGACAGCGACGACAGCAGCAGAGCGGGCAGCGAGAGCAGCAGCAGCAGGACGGAAGACGACAGGCGCTGCATGAGTGCAGGCAGGAGCAACTGCAGATCAGGCAGCAGCTGCAGCATCTCCACGGGCAGAAGCAGCTGACCTGTGAACAGCTGCAGCAACGGTGGAAGTCCGGGTCGCTCGCGGAGCGGCAGCAGCGTGCGAGGCAGCAGCAACAGACAAACGAGAAGCGGCTCCTGGAGAGGCAGAAGGTCGTAGACGACGTGAAGCAGCGTAACGGCGCCCACGAGCTGTTTTTTAGCAGAGGGCTGCTGCTGCAGCCGCGTGCAGACACCCGCAGTTGTAGCACGCTCCGCGCTGCCGTTGCTACTTCGTCCTGCTGGGGAGGACCGGGCAAAATAGAATTTGTCCTTGTGAAGGGACATAGTGGCGTTGAAGGAAATGAAATGGCTGACCGGCTGGCATGTGCAGGCGCGCAGCTCCCGCTGAGTGAAGCGGAAGAGTAAATGCTGCTGCTCTTGTGGCTGTCGCCGTCGCCACTGTAACCGCTGCTGCTGCTGGTTCTAAGGTGCTGCTGCTGCTGTTTCTGCGGGTGTACGTTGCTGCAGACTACACAGAAGTCAGCAGCCCGCTCCGAGAGGCAAGCGAGGACTGTGCAGCACATCCCTGCCACGTTTGACTGCATAAAAAAATATTTGGGCGGTTTTTTTCACGGGCACGTCTGTCAATGGGAACGTTCAAACACATTAATCGATAGTGTTTATCTGCGTTCCAGTCTCTGTATAGGAATTTGCGTTAGCACGTGTGAGTCAGCAGCAGGTGTGTGTCAACGTGTACTGGACCATACGTGTTTACATATGTGATTTATGTGTCTATCAGTACGTACATATCCAGGTTTTTACAGGAGGTACAGCGTGTGCCTGCATCTGCTTCTACGTCTGTGTGCAGGCCGTATACATGTGTGTGTGTGTGTGTGCGTTTCACTCTTCCCAAGGACAGTGTGAGCCTATATACGCGTATAAGCGTTTTTACGTACGCCTGTGTCCACGCATTTGTGGCATTATCAGTGCCGGTGTCTAGATGGAGGGGAAGCACGTCACTTGGAAGAAACAAGGGTCTGTAGAGACTGTAGACTGAACGTGTGCGGCAGGGGGAAAAGCATCCGTTTTTTCAAACGTTGTCCTTTGTATAGGTGCGACTTCGGAGATCTTCACTTGTCCAAATTTATGTGGTTGTACACTCTCACTACACGTACGAACATCGACGTGTAGACAGAGAACAGACAACACGTTTGCGTGATGTGTAACCTGAAGAGTATCAAGCAAGTGACTTGGTCTTGGGTCCAGGACCAGCATTCATAGAAGCGTGTATCTTTTCTTCCTCCCTCCTACACACGTAATTATATGTGTAGTTCTGGATGAGTGAAACCTCTACATACATGTGCTACGTATGCACATGAGCACTCTATACACCCGTGTAGTCTGGGAAGTGCTGAACGTGTCTTTTCTGGATGCGTATGCCTCTTTTGAGCTGGAATAGACAGCATAAAATCAGAAAAAGCACACTTACGTATACACGGAGGCGGAAGGAGAGAGCTGCCTTCACAGGAGTGCGAATCTTAAAACGCGCTGCTGAGCTCGTTGGGGAGAAGCCTGAACGCCGCTGCTGGTGCTGCAGCGTCACGCAGTTCTCCTGCAGTCGCGTAGAACGATGGTCAAGAAATAGAAAAGGTGCTGCTGTGCTCTTGAGCAGCATGACCCAGATGCTACTGCTTCCGCTGACTGCAGTAGTTAGGAGGAATCCTGCTACAAGTGATACCCCTGCTACCACTACTACTGTTACTAATACTTCGCTAATGGCGTCTAGGGCTTGTGCAGGGAGATCCGCCGGCAACCAGGTATACAGCAGTCACATGACAACAGCGTGCTTTCGAAAAGCAATCGATAAAGGAGGTGCTCCGTTGCTGCTTAACAGGTCTCACATGAGTAATTGTGCTTGTCGCTCTAATTCTGTTACCACCTAGACTACTGTCACATTCATTGGTCGTACAGCTCCCGCTAATAAATATTGCTACCTCGTACATGTGCACCTGGTACTAGCACCGCTAAAATTACTAGTGCCGGAACTTTTTGTATTTTTATAAGACCCCACGACAACTCGTGTAAGTGTGTAATTGCGTTGAGGAACGCAGTAACGTGACATCTATCATATATCACTGGGAGACTGCTGCATTTAAAGCCGTGCTGCGCAGTTTTTGTCAGTGGACTTCGTACCTGTGCATAACGACACAGAGCCGAACATTATATATACATGCACACGTACGTTGAGGGTTTACTTTCATCCACGCGTGCACACAAGTGCCTCGCAGTACAGGCTTACAGTGTAGGGAATGCAGTGTCGTTTCACACAACTAAGTGGCAGCTCCACGGCATCCTACGTAGACACATCCATTCTTGGAACGCACATCAGTATAGACATACACACATTTAAACTTTTTCAATTTCACTTCTTTATGGTAGCCACGATGGGGGCGACACCTACCACAGAGCTCAGGCTACGCGGTAGCCCCTCTTTTAGGAACTTACGCCCACCCAGGTAGGTACAGGTGTCACTTCGTAGACGCACAGGTGATCTCCAGTGTGCCTCTCTTTGAAGCAGCACGAATAGGGTAAGTCTGCCATTATATCTACCTGTGTAGAGGTGGACGGCGATCCATGCAACTGTCCCTGTTCACGGCAACGTCCAATTTAAAGACCAGCTTATCCGTGGCTGCTGTCATCTGGCCTATATTCAAGCATTTCCCGCTGCAATAAACTAGCAGCGGCGGCCGTGCCTCTTGCAGGTTTAGCAGGATGAGTATCAGTCGAGTACGGGCATCTGCGGAGCTATTTAACGTGTCGCACTAATGCGTAGGTGCGTGTGTATCACATTCTTCTCTCGCATCTCATTTCAGAGCCGCTGGAAAGAACCACTTGTCCTGTGCTATATGCCGCCGCTTCTAGATTTTAGAGAAGACAACAAGTGCTTTTTCAGTCTGGCCGCGGGACTGCGCTAATCTCAAAGAGGCCCCCCTTGCAGAAAATACGTCACCGCAATAAAACTCTCATCTTCATTTCAGGGGTCACCACAACCTGGCTACGCTGATACTACATCCACCTTTATACCACCCGTTGAGCACCTCATGTCAGTCAAATGAAACTGTGCCTTACCCTGCTCGCTGAGAACGTCACTTCAGGGGGAAATGGCCACTGATACCCCGTGTCCTGCGTCGCTCGCCTACGTACGGTACGCGAAAAAGATAAACAAGGCAGCTCTAACGTTCCTTGAAAGCAGCTGAACAGAAGTGCACTCGCTGTACGTTTGCCACATTCAGTGTCACTTCATAACTCTGTAAAATATCGCTACAGTCCTTCTGCCGTGTCAGGCGGCATGCCACCTTGAACATTACCTGTCCACGCGGGACGTTGATTCCATCTTTAGAAGTAGAATTGTCTCCTGTGTCACGAAAAAACAGGCGCATCAGTTTTCTTCCGATGACGAGAGGCACGCGACCATCCGGAAAGTGGAACTCTTATCTGCACCGGCAGCAAGCCACCAAGTGGTCCTGCGCGCTAAAAGCGCCGTGTATTCCACGTGGCCTATATACACGGCTGCAGCTAGTGTTCACATATCAAAGCAGCCGCAGAATTTACGGAGGGAGAGAGAGGCGGTGCGGATATGCGTGAGCTTGACGCAGTTCAGCTCACACTCACGTATCAAAGCATCCGCAAAACTATACAGAGGGACAGAGAGACGGTGCACATGTGCGTGGGCTTCACGCCGTTTCACCCCTTTCCGTGGCCTGCCTTTTTGTTGAGCTTTGCCGTCTCAAGAAAACGAGTCACACGCATGACGAGTTAAATACACGAAAAACTACCTCTCTGTGTGACCTACCTGTGCAGATTTTGTGAACCCGCTTGAACGCTGTAGCCAAAGCAGCAGCTGCACCACTAAAACAACAGCGCACAGAACATGGCTATTCAATCTTGTACGCCGCTATCGCTCTACCTTCGTCATATGCACGCGTCCACGATCGCGTGCGACTTCCTTAGGACTTTCTTTTCTTCCTCTTTATCTCTCTGGTTCTCCTACTACTGTCTATAAGCATGTTCTTCCACTTTAAATTGGTTTTGTGTCCCCTACGTAGATAAATGTAAGCGGAGTCAGTACTGCATCACAGACAAAAGTCTTGCCATGCACATCTGTCAACCTGCCCCACGCTGGTTTTCTCTCCATACACTGCGTAGACATGCCCACCGATGCGTGTGTGCCTCCGTCACTCGCCCTCTCTGCCATCTGCGTCGAAGACACACGACACATGCACAACAAATTGCATAATTCTTCTTTTCCCTTCCTGTAGGAAAGTGCCGAAGGGTTAGAGCGCTCCACGGAGGCTCGCATGTCTGCACATGAGAGGACTTGACGGCCTCGATGCGTCTCACGGGTTCCTGCACGACACAGAATTGTCTGCGTTTACTTGTGTACACATCCGGAAAGACAGAGTTACGCGCAGATGCGTGTGTGATATATTCTCTGTTTTCGTGAGAGGCAAGCAATGCAGTATCAGTGCGTCGTTCGCCACAATTGCTCCATCTACACCGTAGGTGAATATGTGTCTCAAGTACCTTTCAGGGACATACGGATACGTAGAAAATCTCGCATAATCAGGCAGCCTTCCTGTGCGGTTGATCTCTAAACTGTGTGACTACTACTCCAGACCTGTCATCTCGAGACCAAAGGTGCCGGGCTTTGTGCTCTTTCGCGGCGTTAGATTGGTGCGTTACTACGTAGGCGAGAAGAGCTACAGTATGTCACCTTGGCTAGACATCCGTCTGCAGCGATTCAGCGTAGTGCATTGAATGCATACTGGCGTGCCCGGCAGGCGTGCTACGCTTGTGCGAAATGACGTAGGCATATACATACTCGTGTGCCCCTCCGCTACATACGACTGCGCGGTTCCATCGCGTAGGTACAGTCACACACAAGAGAGCACGGTCTGTCTTCACTGGGAGTGTGTGCATGTATGCACTTGCTGAGCAGAGTGGCCTGCACTGACACAAATCCATTAATGCACGTATGCTAATTCTACGCTGCACTAAAAGACTGCAGGCTTCCACGTGTGCAAATGTAAAAATACAGTGGAAATGTGACAGTTTTTATATGGCAACGCCGTAGCACATGGTGTCGTAAGATGAAAGACTTCAATGCGGTTAGTGTCAAGCGTAGTCTTACGCGGAGATAGACGATGAGACGAATCCACACCAAGTATTAAAATGGTACACGTGTACATATGTATCCGTATACGCGAAGCCCACCACACCTATCCCCAAGAGCACACTCCGTATGTACTGTCCGTTTCAAGACAAAATCCCGTCTTTCACGTGTTGCCAATGGCGGCCATTCCATGATCGGAGCTTCATATGCTGCTTCACGCTGCAATTGCAACTAATTGTAAGAAGTACTATTTTCTCCACGTCCCAGTGCTGTTGCTACAGCCGGTGCAAGGTTTGTTAGTGTTGCATTTCCGGGTTGTCTCGTGAGGGAGAGACTGAACTACAGCATTTCACTCGTACGTGTACTGCATTTGCTGCCGCTACTGTTGGTTCTGCTGCTCTTGCTGCTTGGTCATCTCCTGCTGGTGCTGTTGCTCCAGCTGCTCGGGCTCCCTGCCGCTGACGGTACTGTCCTTGGAACTGTTGCAGCCACCCGTTGTGGCGCTCCTCAATTCAGCTGAGGCTGCTGGGTGTGTCACACTACACTTCTCGCTAGTGCTGCGACTCCGAAACGGAACACGCCGTCACAGGCTACACCACGGGGACTGTAATGTGTCGGCGCAGCTAGCTGGTGGCACATAGGAGCGTTCCCCATTAAAGTGGTGCTGCTTGGGGGAAAAGCACAACAAAGTATCGCTTCTCCTTCCTGGTATGCTGCGCAGGGTCTCTGTGATGGTGTTTTTACCCTGGTACCGTGCGTGTTATACTGCGCTGTTCCTGCAGTCGTGTGGTCACTTCTTACTCCCAGCAGAACAACATCGGCTGCGGCTGTGGAGGCGCGGACGCGGCTCCAGTCGCCGGTGGGGCGGCCGCATCAGCATTCCTGGATTTCAGCTGTAACGCGTGGAAGGAGCTGAACCATATGTAAATGCGTAAGCGACTGGCTTGTATCTTCAACTCTCGTGATATCGCGCATCGTGCGTGACCGTGTGTTTGCGGGCGGCAGCGTGCGGATATTCGATCCTCTTACAGAGCCACAGGACCCGAGAGGAACCAACAGCACCACGAAACGAGCTTTGTTCTCCAGACCACATCAGCAAATGTGTTGCTCAGAGAAGAACACGTCTATGCAGATGGATCCAGCAGGCTGTCTTAGAGCGTGTACGTGTGCCCGTAGGTGCCTCTGTGTGTTCAATATTCGAAAAATGTCCACGAGTAACTAGCGTAGATTCTCAGCGCCACAATCCCCGCTTCCCCATATCTGTCCTCGCCGAGCCCCACAGCGCTGCAGTAGTCGACGCTTGTAGAGATAATTAGACATTTGTGCACGCATCATTGGTCTCACCTACGTAAGCGTATCATCAGGGTGGGATTCCTCTTGGTGCCACAAGGCCGGTCGTGCAGAATTGATGTCACTGCTGCTCTGCGCGTTTGTCACTAGGACTCGAACTGCTTCTTTAAACTTTGTTTGCCGTACTAGTAGAGCATCCAGATTTTAGGAGACTGAGATAGTTCGAGGCTTACTGCGAAGCATACGTTTCGCACTTAACACAGCTACTCCTGTTGTCACTACTGCAGCTACTACTGCTCTTACTAGTGTAACTGTTAGTATTCCCGACCTCGTACTACGGAATAGTAGTTGTCGTTCTGTTTAGTTGTTAAGTGTACCATGCCGTGTACAACCGACGACTGTGCCCGGACAAGCACTTGCACTCCTACCTTTCTCACTACTAGCTCTACCGTTGATGCTGCTTGTATCACTCGCTTAAGCAGTACTAGAACTACTCCTGTTGACAGTCCAGCAATACCGACTTCCACAACAACAGCAGCTATTGCCCCTATTACTCGTGTACCTTCTACATTTACCGGTCCTATTACTACTAAGATTCTCACACGCAGTAACACTACTAATATTAGTGCCGCTAGCATTGAAAACCGCCTTACTACCACGAGTAAGTCGATTATTGCTGGTCTTCTGATGTTCTGTCGGGACTACCTCGCACACGCAAATCCTTCCTCATTCCAGCAGCGAAGTGTCTTTTGCGTAGTTTGGATCAGGACCCCATACCGTCCTGGAACATGCATAGGTGCACAACCACAGGTTCATCTGCAGAAATGTGTAAGCGTATATCTATACGTGGATAATCATATATATTGGCGTAGCCAGGCTCCTTGACCCGTGTTTCATCTTCCTCCTGAGCGGAAGCTGAAGAAGCAGGTGAACACGTGCTTGTGCCGGGGTGCTGGTGAAGCCGAAAGAAATAGTGTTCCGTACTAACGTACGGACGTACGTTCTTATGTATTTGTAGGTGCAGTTGCCTACATACGATGTAAGAAGTAAAATGTGCGTCAGAGAAGAAGCTCTCGTATAACAGTAATTGTTTACATATTCACATTTTCCGTTCCCACTCGTATATGCGTCGGAAAGTAAACAGAATCCGCTTGCGCTCCTGTTATGAAAAAAATACAGGCGCGTAACGTCCGCACAAAGTCACGTAGGCAGTATACCCGTGCTTCTACTGCGGGTTCGAACAGCAGTGTATCTACACCCGTAAATAAGAACGTTCAAAGGTTTGTCGACATAACTGCCAGTGTGTGCACAGAGGTGCGTACGTATATATATATATATATATATATATGTATATGTTTGTGTAGTCTGTGTGTGCGTCTACGTAAACTTAGGCGTCGTCATACGCACTTTATGTGTATCCTTATTTCTAAAATGTAATCAAGTACTCAGAGGCCGCCACGGGGAACGAATGTTGGAAATGACTTTGTGCTTTGTAGTACAGATAGCAGAAAATATCCAAGCATATGTCGCCCCACTGTAGCTGCGAGGAGATTGATTCACCGCGAGTCGATGCGTGTGTACACCGTGCTTGTGTTTGTGTACCCGTGGGCAACTGTGAATGCCCCAAGATCTAAAGGGACAAGGAAACTCACGGTCTGGGTAGGGGATATCTACATTACCGAGTGAGTTTCCATGAGTATGCGAATAATGAAATCTATTAGATGTACACCTAGGTATAAACGGCAGGGCGAGACAAGGTGAGGAAACACATTGAAGAGCTCACACGATGGCATGTGCAGTGAACTGCCCACTCTGTTGTTGTCACACGCGAGAACGGTGTGAGATCTTGCTTTATATCGTCCTCGGCGTATTTATGCTTCCGTTTTCACGTACAGAAGACTGATGCTGCTGCCGTTGCACCCGAGATGAAGTCTGCGGTGTGAACTGCAAATGCCTTAGAGTCTCTGTGTCGCTAACCCCCCCTTCCCGTTTTCACGGTGCTGTCCTTCCAAAAGACGTCTAGCTACTTGAAGTGATGTCTGTTTCTTGTTGCTGGATCATCTGACACCTCCTCCCAGCAGAAGTCGCTTGCACTCACCCGTATATATATCTTACAAAAGGGTGGTGTCGTATGGTAGCGACACGTGAGAACGCTCGCGTGTCTCAGGGAACTCATAGAGGTATACGGCGTACACTTCAGCCGTATGTATTTGCCGCCGGATCCCCGATGGCGAGCAGTAAGTATTCTTTGTAGTAGTCGCGACAAATGTCAACCTGGTTGATTTAGCGCCACGAAAAGATTACACGTTCCTTCCTGCTTGTCGCGAGGCACTCGCCTCCCCCGTTGCAAAATATATACGTATGTGTGTGTATAAAATGTACATGTTCGCCTTCTCAGAGCAGTAAAGCGTACTGCACACATCGCGACAATCCGAGTCCTACCACAAAAGTTGCATCCGTAAGTGTGTGTCCTTGCCAAAGTATCCTCATCACATCGACAAAAAATATTACATAACTCACGTACGTGGATGGCGTACACGTATATGCTGACCGCAGATGGCCGTGCCTGCCTGCGTAGACGTACATGTATATGCATGCAGACACACGTAGATAAGTATGCATACTCAGCTGATAGACAAACGGCGGGTCTTGCAGACGTACAAGTACGACTGTCTTGTCAGTGACACAGGTTAGCAGGTGTACGCGTGATACCACTAGCAGTAGCAGAGGTGGTGAAGCAATTGTCACAAAACACGTCCAGGAGGTTGGTGTCAAACCCGAGTGGTAGCGGAAACGTAAAAACATACAATGAGTGGTCTGGTGGCCTACATCTGGTTCACATGAAGAGTGAAAGCAGTGCTGATGGTAAACTACATAGTGTCTTCCTGACTTGTACAACCACGACACAACACCACGCACATGTATCCACATGTGCGTACATGCTTATACAGTTGCACGTAAATATACACATCTATACATACATCCGTACACACACAAATGCGTAGAACGTTGCGCCCTCTAGGCGTAGGCGCTTCTTTTACCGTGCTGTAACGTGTCCTCAGTAGGTGGCAGCAAAAGACGCTTCTTTTGCTGTTGAATATATGCAGTGTGGAACATAGTTATCCGTGACGCAAAGTCGGCCGGTGTGCAAGTGTACGGCTTTCGTCAGTGCAAGGGTAGTACGACATTTTCGAAAAGGTTCCGGGAGTCGGTGGGGACAGAAAACTGTTGGCGTATCGAAGTCGGGTAGACATACTACATGTAGACGCTCCGTTCGTCTACCCGCCTGGGTGTGAAGGTGACCGCTCTTGTTGGATCTTCATTCATACGCATCAACTTGTAAGGATTTGCCTGCGAACCGTTGGTTCCGTTGTACGTGTGTTCGTGCAGCCATGTTGAGTTATGTTTGTGTGCAGACCTCTTCCCGTTTTCAGTGCACGCACCACCTGCAAAGGCACATCCGTACACATGATGTGCGTAGCCGCTACGGCAACCTTCGTCAAGCCCCACTGAGATCCCACGTTTCTTAGAGCGAAACGTTGTAATCTGTTTTTCGCGGTGTCCGCAGACCGAGTCCTCCTCTTGTCATTGGCCCACTGGGGATAAGAGCGAAGAGACGACACGATTTATTGTCGGTCTCCGTCTCCTCTGCCCGCGGGGTTAGACATACGTGAACCAGCTGGAAGGCAGCTCCTGGGAATGTGCTCGACAGAACGCAGGGTTGGGAGCAAGATAAGGTACACCAGCCAGCTAGCATGCCGCAGTCGATTGCTATCGCCGTGCCTGCTAGAGAGAAACGGATACGAAAGAGGAACAGAGAAACAGGACGGAAACTTGAGGTCCACCGCTGTCGCCCGTCACATTACACTCGTACGCATCAAGACAGTCTCTGAACGGGAGCACCATGAGCAGATCGCGGGTAGAGAATCCCCCTGTTAAACCTGTTGCGGAAGAAGTGAAACAGCGGGAGACTGAGGATCACAAGGGGGTAATCCTGCAAGTGACTCCTTCCCGAAGTTGTGGGCGAACCGAAAAGAAGCGAATTCAACAGAAGTATATGTCAGCGGCGGCGAAGTGGTTCCTTGCAGCAGCTCTAGTGTGGATGTCTTACATCGCAGTACGACGCTTCACTGTATCTGCGTCTCGAAAAAAGCCGGTTTCATTAACCAATGGCTATGACCTGCAGCAATGGGCGGAAGCAGTGTTGACCAACAACACGATTCCTCCTCTTAAGGAGGTGGTTCCGGAGAGCGACGAGCGACTCAAACTCCTCAAGGACATCCAACAGCTATGGGAGGCGCTGATGTGGGAGTCAGATTTCTCGAAACGAGCTCGTACCGTTTCTAAACTTTACGGTATTCTCGAAATGGTGCGAGAGCGTGTCGCGATGCGACAGGTCAAGTAGACGGGCGGCTGCACTCATCCAGCGGACTGCGGGATTGCACCGATGATACCACCGACTCAGGGAAAGAGGGGCCAGCTGTTAGAGGTGATAATGTGGACGTACGGTAAGATGAAAGCGAAAGGATGGCAGGTAAAGTAGTGAAACAGAGCAGCACCATAACCAGCAGCGTTGTCACCAAGCATGTTTCAAATATTTGCAGCTCGATTGTTGGCCAGCCGCTTCTACGCCACGGACCTGTAAATGGAAGGCTCGGTCAATAGGGAAGCTTCTTCTGAAAAAGACGCAAAAAAAAACGCAGACCCGCCCACCATCGTCCTCGGGAAAACGTCGGACGCGTTCAAGATCTGCCCTTGTGTGGATACGCAAGATACGTCCGCACAACCTACGTACATAAACTCGGCGCGAGTACTATTGCACCTAAGGTGGAAAAAGGCGACTATGTACCTACAGAGATGATCCAACAGATAACCCTTCCTCCGTTGGCCGCGGTTAAGCGCTTCTGCGTCCGCCCGCACCAGTGCTAACCCTGTTGGTACTGAACCGCGTATCACGAGCGGAGGGGAAACGAGCGTACACAGTGGAGACGGTGGAAAATCTCCCCGTTCCGGCTTCCGCTTGACGCCTGCCTTTTTCAGTTTTCTTCTGTCTACTAGTCGCAGTAGAATCTACGCTTTGGTGAGGAAATGTACACAAGTGTAACGGCGCTCCTGTTGAACAAGGAGAAGAGAGCCGGCAAGTTTGCTGCCTTGGGGTGTATTGCTGCCTTGGCTGTCTTCGCAAAGAAGGCGCAGGTAGGGCGTGTGGGCAGACGTGGGCTTGTACAGGTGTTAGTGTTACCCAGGAAGAGTGGAGTGGATTTGTTAAAGGAGGGCGCTGCAACACTAGATACTGCGTGTGGGGAGACACGAGCTTGTACAAGTGTCACCCAGGAATACTGGAATGAATGTGTCACAGGACGGCACTGCAGCACTAGATGCGGACGCGTGCGGTGCAACCTGACCAGAGCGGAGCTGCTGGAACGAAAATTTCGACAAAGAGGGAAGGGGTCGGCGCGTGTGCAGAAATTGGGGATGCTGCGATGAGCTGTATCACTGGTGAAGAGGTGTCGTCAACTCGCTCACCTTCTCTGTATGATCGGGCCGCTCTCTGTACGTAAGGCCATATCATTGCCTGGCAGAGCAAATGGCATTCACAAGAGAATCGACATCCGGATCTCGGGCCGTCAAGAACTGCGACAGCAGTCCTCGTGCGCAGGCCCACTTTCGTTCACATATATTTACGTGTTCTGCGGGTTTCTGTGCTCGATCGTACAAAACGTTACAGGAGTACTGCTGCTGCTAGTCATGTTTCCGCCCATGTGCGGCCGTACACGCTAATAAAGGAACGCATTTATGTGCAAACACGCACACCTTGTAAGCCGTTCAAATGGACGGGCGGACCTAGCACGCAACTCCTCAAGCTACAGGTCACCTGTAGGAGTCTGATCAGAAAGTGATGCGGCTTGAAGACTTCTCTGTTGAATCCAGTACGTCTACGGGTACTGTAACTCAGATGCGATCCGTCAAACCGCGGACGTTCCCATACGAACAATTTATACAGCGCACATACCGCCTGCGACATGGAGAAAAGGAAAACAAACACCTGAGCAGGAGAGACGTTTTCCTTGTAGAGATACATATACGTAGCCACGCGTGCGCAGCGCTGGTTTCGAAAGGAAGCAAAAACAGCAGAGAACCAAAAAACGTGCCGAACTCGATAATCATGGAGAGACAGACATCCATGAAAGGACTGATGTCAAGGATTGCTGGCGTGTCTCGCCACCCAAGGAATACAGCGTCACGCACCTGAAGACACAAGTCTGCCGACTTCAGTCAGCAAAACATGCAAGTGGCAGGTATGCTCCCTCTGAAGGCTAGCAGTATGAGCAGGCTCTTTACACCGAGCGAAATGCCGTGTCACCGTGTTCGCGAATCATGCACATGCATAGGCGGAAGGCTTGCGTCAAATCATATATTGCTTGCTCATTTACTTATTGAGCGGCAGGGCTTGTCCCTAAGACCACGTGCGTTGATGGGAATGTGAGGCGCTTGTAAGCACGTACGTGAATACCTCGCAGTCTCACCCTGCAAAGCTAGACGCACAGGCAAACACATGTTACTCTGACTCAGAGGATGGTAGAACACACGCGCGAGCAGTGAGGTATCCCGCGGGAACGCCTGTAAATGTTGACATGGGCGGTTCCTTACGCCGGCCACAGCGCAAAATTCTGTATTCTTTGGACTAAGCTACTCTGCAGCAAGACACGTAAATGCCTGGACTCTTCTTTCCTGCGGAGTTCACTCCGCAGATTCGAACGCCACAATTCTTCACGGGGGAGAGACTTCATTGATCAAGAAAAAAATGGTCTTAGGTATGAATTCGAGAGTGTTACTCCAGAAGTGTACGCCGCAACATCCTTACTTTTTCACTGGAGGCGTTTGTGAAACACGTGTTCATCTACACTGTTATGTGAAACACATGTTCATCTACACGTTTGAGTACGTACCCAGGATGGTGCACAAAATTATGTACACGCGTATGTATGTATTCAAATCTACGGCTGCCGATACACAAGCACATTCTTCGAAGTAGGCATGTCTTCTGAGTCCTTTTGGTGCAGGAGATTTTAGCCGAAGTGAGAACCTAAAAGAAGTGCGTCGCCTTAAACTCTGATAACCACATCGAGAAGACTTCTGTATTTCGGAACCCGGTATATCGCGGCAGGTCCGAGCTTTAGCTGTAAAAAACCGCATAGTGCTTTATTACGGCGTGATTTTTCATTCCCAGCGTCCTCCGTTTCCAGGTTGCCCTTCTTCCTAGTCTGTAATGGACATCTTACACATGCGCACACTTGGTCACGGGTGGAGGGTGGATCGGCATCACTGTGAACTCGCACGCAGGCTTGATGGTTGCTTTTCTGCAACCAGCACTACATGACCTGTATGCAGGTACTGCACGGGAAAGACACTTTTTACTTGTATTTGTACCTAACACGTACGCCATGCTGCTCTTCTTACTTGTATTTGTACCTAACACGTACGCCAAGCCGCGCTTCTTACTTGTATTTGTACCTAACACGTACGCCAAGCCGCTCTATCTGCGACGCGTTCGTCCGGCGTTTGTAGAGCTGCTTTCTCCATTCGCGCGTAGGCTAGCTCACGTACACAAGGGTGCCGTCTCAACATCCAGGGGCGTATATTTCACATGGCTAGTCGTTCCGTGGGGTATTGTGTACATCGAGCATACGCGCAGATTCTTCCTCTATTCGCGCAAATATGTATTGCATACGCTGCTGCTCTCCGCACGCTGCTGCCCTCCGCACGCTGCGGCCCTCCGCACGCTGCGGCCATGCTTACACAAACGCAAGGGAACAGAGCTGCTTTGATGGTACAGACCTACACTTAACGAGCATTCGCCGGTGCTGCCTGTGCGTATATACGTACCATCCCGCACTGGAGTGTACGTACACCAGAATCTCCACATCTCTCCGTAAAGTCGCTGGCTTGTCTGAAGTCGCCAGCACACTTTCGATCGTATCTTTTACCGTATGTACATACATGTATATATATACATATACACACTTCCACTGCAACTGGACATCCACACGAAGACAGGAGAAAATCAGGAGCCCCCAAGATTTCGTAGGTCCCTCCTCCCCTGCATATTGGCGCCTGTGTTTGTTCACCAACTCCCTCCTCACGAGACAGACGTGCAGCTGGGGCACGGGTTTCTGTGAACGCGGGAGTGAGTTCTGCTGCTTGGCAGCTCTCAATGTTGTCGCTGCTTCTGTTGCTGCTGCTGCCTGCTCCTGTTGTCGCTCGTCTTGACGCAATGGTGCGCCTCCCGCGTCGCTGCTGGTGCTCCTGCTGCTTCTGCCGCTGCTTCCCATATTGCTGCTGCGGCTGCAGCTGCTTGCTTCCCGTGTTACTCTGCTGCTGCTCCCGCCGTTCAGGGGCCGACTTCCCGGGTGTTGTAGCTGCCGCAAGCACCACACTTCAAACCTGCAGCACACCAGCAGCAAGGCGACCCAGCAGAGAAATCCTGTTAGAAAGACCAAAAGTTATCACGCTCCTTCCCTGTCAACGATGGTCTAGTAGTGAAACATGCGTTTCCCCAGACTGAGGGCGTTGCAGCCCGCACACAACTGCAGAAGAAAAAGACGAACGCAGTGGAGCAACAAGAAAGGGGCAAAGGTGGAAAACGAGGGAGAAGTGAAAAAGACGGCTGCAAAAAAAGAGCTGGATGGAGAAGGAGCCGCGGCGATAGAAACAAGACGCACAGGACGCAGAACGGGATGAGGAATCGGAAACGAAAGATTAAGAGGACGCTACTGAGGAAAGGAAGCGGCATGCGTGGAGACAGGCGCAATCATACAGCAGAATAAGAGACTTCGTGTTATAAGGAATACACAGACGAAAGTAAATCGAGCCATCAACAGGGACGTTACCGAGACGCACGAAAAAACAGTTGACGTGCTCTCCTTGTTTTTCCACGCAAAACAGCAACTCTCTATATACACAAAGGCGCCTTCTACACTACACAAATCAAACGCAACCTTACCCCATCTGTAGCTACTATCTCCACACCCCGTCCTAGATCACACGTGTACCGTCGCCGACTCTCATATATATACGTGTATACACATAAATGCACGTATTAATTTACTTTCTTACTCGTAGAAGTTATCCCCTGTTTTCGTGGACACCACGGGAAGATGTGTATATGTGCATCTTCCCGCGGATGGATTCTTCGCGTGTCTGTCTCTTCCTCCTCTGTGGATCTATTTCTTAACTTTTCCCTTTCCCCTTTGTTCCTTCTTCCGCTGTGCTTCCAGCCTCTACATATCTACACTGCTACACAACAGGATGAAAACGGTGTGACATTTCCACAGACATATATATATATATACGTATGTATATGCATATATACAGATGGATAGATGTTTATCCCTATATATATATAGAGAGAGAGACACACACACACACACGTACACACAGACGGGAACATTTTCGTTGGTCGAACTCTTTATTTACATCTACATCTATCTATCTATATATTTATATGTATATAGAGATGTGTACACAGTAACTGCGTTTTACATATTGAGTAATAGGCTAAACCGTAACATGTCTAGTGCTGCTACAGATGAATATATCTACACGACTAACAAACTCCTCGTCATGTACTCGATAGAGAGATTCTTCATTTGTGTGACATGGCGTATTGGCGATAACATTCAACACGAAGATATACACACACATATATACATATATATGTATGTACATTCGTGTGTATGTACACCAAGGTCATGTGGGTGAAGCTCCGTAACGATACAATACGTCTGGCTACGCAGTAGCCTGTACGTGGCGTGAAGTTTGCTTCATCGCGCTGCTCCGTCTATGTACTCCGCGGAAAACGCTTTCCACCCTCCCTGTGTACTCCAGCTCGACGCTTTTTTTACATGCACGTTTGCATATTTGTACAAAGGTAGCTTTCCCACGCTCATACATACATACGTAGATGAAGGGATGGATAACATCTACACCTTTTTTAAATGCTCATTTACACATTTCTGCAAATGTAACTTGTACAGGGCTCATACACGTATGTCGGCGAAGAGAGGGGCAACTCTGTAGGATGTACATAACCGACGAAGGCACTCATACACGCACACACGCGTCCTATTTACATACACACCTAAATCAATTTATATACATCTCCACACACACGTATATGTATACCCGTCGTGCGGATGAACAGGAGTGGATCTACAAGATCTACTATGTGTACAAATATCTACACGTTTAAATAGAGACACCTACAGAAAGTTAGATACCTCTCTCACTACAAGCAATTTTTATACCTCACCACACAGTACTGATGCAAGTGAATAGAGGCACACACTTTTTCAACGGGTGCGTGCAACATTTGATGCTCCGGATGCAACACAAGAGACAGAGCCACACACACACAGACTCCGTCTGACGCATGCACATGGAAAAAAAAGAGGGAGCGAGACAGACTCACAGGAGAACGTCTCTTCTCCACTTGTGTGGTAGCGTACGTCCACTGCTGTCTCTCTAAGGGCGACTTTCTCGCATTTCCCTCATTTCTTTTTATCTCTCTTCCACCTATCTACTTCCCTTCTTCCTGCACCCTCTCGCTCGTCGCTTCGTGCGTCCTTCCACATTTTCTCTCTCTCTCTCTCTCTACGTCGTCTTCAAGCTGCCGCAGCAGCTGCAGGAGGAGACCACCAGCAGCAGTACACGAGAAGCAGCAGCAGTGTGTGTGGGCCAACAGTAGCAGTAGCGGTACCACGTTGCCCACCCCCTCGCCTCGCAGGGTGAGAGCAACAGCAGCAGCAGCGGCGCGTGAAGCGGCAGTTGAAAAGTAGGAGATGCAGAAGTGCAGCGGCAGAACGCACCGACAACGTGGTAATCGACTTCGGTACGTGCGGCGCAGTCGTTGCAGGTACATGAAACTCTTCGTCTGAGTTCCTGCGGCAGCGGCGTCCGTGCGACTTCCTCGTCCAAGCGACGCCAGAAAACAGAATATTCGCCTAACGATCTGAAGCCTAATGAAAAACAGCAGAAGCAGCACACGCGCCACGCCCTTCCTCCTCCCTTATCACCTTTCCCAGACACATCTACATGCGCATGGGCACATGTGACGCGCTCGAAGGACTGCACCACTTCTGCAGAAAACAAATGCCCACACGCGTGAATCTCGCTGTTCGCCCTGCGCTACTCGACGGATGACGCGCGTGGCTGTATGTACATATGCACGCATGCAGGTCGGAGGCGGGCGGCGTGGCTGACCAGAATTGACAAAGAAAACAGACTCCTGCAAAGAGGCCTGGGGCGAAGTGGGCCCTGGCCTTCTCTCCCATTTATACGCTCGCGTCTCTGTGTGGCTGCATGTCTATCGGACGTTGAACTCACAACACGGATGTGTGTATCTAAGCAGTTTCACACGCAAGTGGACACTGCTCTTCCCTGTTGCTCACAGTACGCATATATCTGTCTATATTCAAATACATACATATACATACACACGTATATACAAATACATACATATGTGTATACACACATACACACACACGTATATATATGCGTACGTTTGTGTGCATGCATAGATGTACAAACATCCGTGCTTGTACATCCAGAGCACATCTATATATAGAGAGAGATGGATAGAGAGAGAGACAGAGTGAGACATATACCTAGTATGTGTATCTCTGTGCTATACTCTCTCACGTTCGTGTGGACGCACACATAATCTATTTGTATACGAGCATTTCTCCGTCGTGCGGTGCTGGCTGCACGAGTGCGCCGCAACGGACAGGCATGCCGCTTGGAGAGCTGAGCTGTCGGAGGCCGTCGTCAGTTCTTCCGCTGGAGGAAAACAAGGGGACTTCTTTTTCACGAAAAAATAGATGTTTCTGGGAAGACGTGATTTGTCTTTTTCTACGGCAGACGAAATGGTTCCAAAAAAACAAGCTTATTCTTCCCTCAGGAAAACGAGGGGCTCCTGGGGAAACCTACACAGTGGGCAACGCAGCCGGGGCATGCCGGAGCACTCGGACTTCAGGCGCTCGAGGCAATCCTGCAGCAGCAGCAACACCACCACCACCGGCAAAGCCGGCGCAGCAAAAAATGTAACGTCCGGAAAAAGAAAGCGCCAGCACCAAGCATTGACAGAGAGGTACACTTCATCACTTTAGTCGGCATCGATGAATAGAGAATAGATACCACGGTCATGTTGATGCAGCAGCAGCAGCGGCGGCGAGACAGGAGGAAATGCCAACAACGCAGTGAAGCAGCAGCCGCAACAGCAGCCGGAACAGAATACGGCAGCACAAGGTCGCAGCAAAGCACCATTTCGTAACAGTGTAACAGTTGAACTCCGCCTGCTTCAGGAAGTACGCGTCGGCTGCGGCAGCAGCAGCAGTAAACTGAACCGGCACCTGAGCTGCAGCAGAGGCTGCGTCGGTGACAGAAGCAGACGCAGCAACAGCGAGGACAGCGTAGCAGCCGTAGCGGAACTCCCGTACGCCAACGCAGCCGCAGCAGCAGCAGCACCGGCAGCACGAGCCAAAGAAGCATCACTGACCCTACAAAGAGCAGCAGAGGTGGCAGGAGCACCAGCAGGAGCAGCAGGTGTACCAGTGATGCACCCAAGAGAGCAGCAGCAGCAGAAGTGCTAAGCCGGTGACAGCTTAACTAGTAGAGCCGCAGCAGCAGGAGTCGGCGCAGCACACCACTGAAGCAGCCGCGCGTTGGTTTAACAAGAACAAAAGCAGCAGCAGCAAAAAGAGGAAGGGATCATCTGCGGCAGCAGAGGGAGTCGCAGCAACTACGGTGCAGGAGGCGCAGGCAAAGTGAAAATGCCCCGATGAAACTGTGGCAGCAACAGAGACTCATTTGCACCATGCAGCTGCGGCCGCAGAGACAACGCGTCGCGGTTCTCCCAGTGCCCCCCCTCCCCCCCGCCACAGCAAAAACTGCGATGCTCCTGCTCTTCCCCTCTCGCTGCGGTACACAGCTGCTGCAGGTCCTCGTTCCGCGAGTGCTGAGGCTGTTGCTTCTGTCGCTGCGTCTTTGACTTGTCATTTTCCGTCGCTTCGTCACACAGTGTGCCCTTTCTTTCTTCCCTGCGCCGTCTTCCTCCCCCTCCCGGCTCCCCGATACTGCGTCTGCTGCCTTTTCCTTTTCTGTCCGCGGATCCCCTCCTTTCTGAAACAGGAGATGAATCCTCGCCGACAACCTACCGCATGCAAGGTGTGGCCACACTTGAGGACATGCACCTGTCGAATACTCGTAAACATGTTCTCGCAGCAGATGGGGCACGGCTGGTGCATCGCCTTCTCTGCAGCACCAACACCAGCAGCAGCACCACACCCATGCTTTCCACAGATAACGAGGGTTCCCTCTGTACCCTGCTCATCCACGCTTCTACACACGTGCTCTTCCTCTTCCTCTCTCCCTCCCCCTTCCCTTGTATCCCTACCTCTCTACTGCGGTAGACAGAGAAACGTGTGTACATACGTCTGCATGTGTTCCGATACCTTTTTAACCCTCTAGGTCACAGAGCCTCTTCACGAGCTTAGCGACGCTACCCAGGGAGACTCATCGACGCATCCTCCCCACAGTCAGGTATCCCTGCATCTTCTCAACTACGTCTGTGCAGGCGCCACCGCGGGGACGTCCCCACCTCTGGGCCTGCAAACGTATATATTGACCTACCTGCCGCGTCCTCAAGACTCTCTATCAATCTGGTTGAAAGAAGTAGCGACGGCTTCTCCTCCTCCTGCTCATATACATATATATATGTGTATTTGTCGCACGGCCAATTCTACTCTACGCACATCACTCATACATCTGTGTATATGTGAAAGACATGTTATAGTTTAAGTGTCAGGAACGACTGTTCTTCACAGGAAAATACATAAAAATCCACTCCGGAGAACCTGTAACTCCTGCAGAGAACTTCTCCTCCCTGCGTACGTGCGTCCGTCGTACACACTTGTACGTGTGTGCGTGTGTGTGTGCAGACTGCGCATGGCTTTCTCACTTTTCTTCCCAAGCGTTACGTAGACCCCCATGCGTACACAGAGTCACTCGACTGAAGTGAGCTAATCAATAACTACGTAAACACACGTCTACGTTTTTTAACAAGGAAGGAGACACAAACACACGGACACACACATATATACACAAACACACACGCACACACATGTGTAAGCGACCTGACTTGACGCTTCTGCCACGGGTGCAGCGCGGCTGGCTGCTGGAGATCTCCCCTAGGGCGTCCCCTGCAGAAAAAAGTACTGAATACTAAGAAGTAGAAATACACCGCAAGCACCTAGTGCTAAGAAGACAAAATATACCTTGTCTTGAAAAGGAGAAAAGGACAAAAACTATCTAACATTTACGAGGAACACACAAGAAATATCTCATCCCTAACAGGAGGAAAATAGAAAATTGTGCGGCCTCTGCTGCAGTCAATACTCTGGGGGCGCGAGATCACAAGGTGCGCGACGACGAGGGAGAAAAAGTCAGGCGTTCTCTCGCCTTGTCTCTCTCAAAAAGGAATCAGCGACGCGTAGACAAACGCCGCGGCGATGCAGGAAGAATCTACGGCCCATCCTCACAAGGCTTCGTCCTTCCCAGAGGGGAAAACGAGGAAAAGAAGAGGGCGGGGACGAAGTGAGGGAGACAGCCAAGTGAAAGTGTAGGCAGACGCTTCCACACACGTCTGCCAAACTCACCGACGCATTTGTGCGAGCCTCGAATATCTGTAGAGTAGCAGCTGCCACATGTCGTGCAGTGAAAGAAGCTATCGGCCCCCCCGGTGCGACACAGCCCACACAAGTCGCAGTGGTACACCTGTGTACGCATCGCAGCAACAGCAGCAGCAGCCGCAGCAGCAGCAGCCGCAGCAGCAGCAACAGCAACAGCAGCAGCAGCAGCACCCGCAGCAGCAGCAGCAGCCACAGCAGCAACAGGAGGACGAGAGAAGACTTGAAAGACTAGGACATTCGAGCGAACGAGCTGCTGCTGCTGCAGCAAGCGACGCCGACGCGGCAGGTGAGGCAACCAGCACAACAGGGGCGCAGCAGCAGAGTCCAATGGCGACACATACGCGCCGCAGCAGCAGCAGCAGCGAGGGCAATAGCGCGGCCAGCACAGTCCACGCAAAACGAGAACAGCAACAGAAGAACAACTCGGACTGTGCTGCTGAAGAGCAGCACCGCTGCTGACCAGAACCAAATTCGACAAAGAAGGAGCTCGACAGCAGCGGCACGAGCAGCTAAGCGCGGCGCCACAAACAAACAAAAGCAGTATCACCACTACCAGCAGGACACCTGGAGGAATCAAATACTTAATCGTCGCAGCAATTGCCGCTGCGCCAGAGGCTAACGAGGGCCCTAATCACTGCAGCGAACTGCTGCAAAGCAATTTCATTGCAGCAGCACGAGCAACACGTAACGCAGCAGGCTTCACACGAGCTGTATGTGGTCCATCCGACAAGCGATACCTACCCAGACACGCTGAACTCAGGATGATGACCAGCAGCAGCACGACAGTATCGGCGCCACAAATCCGCGACGTAAAGCAGCAGGAACAGCACGGGCAGACAGGCACAGACTTGCTCTGCAGCATTAGCACCGGCAGACGAAGGTAGCTGTCAGCCACGAACACAGCAAGGCGGCAGTTTCCCACACCAGAGAAGAGCACCATAACACGGTGTACAATGCGCACTGCTCCACGCGCGGCAGCACACGATCCCTGCCGTGATCGAACACAGCCGCAAAAATCACAGCAGCAGGTCACGCAGCAGCTGCGGCAACACCTTCAGCAGCTGCAGTTGCCGGGTCAACAATACAGCAGCTGCGTCAGCAGTAGCGGCAGCAGCATTTTCAGCAGGACTAGTGCCTCGCAGCTTGAGCAGGAGCATAAACGGCAGCTGGACGAGAAGCAGCAGCAGCAGCTGGATCAGCGGCAGCTCCCCAGCAGGAGGACCACAACCTTGCAGCTTGAGAAGTAGTAGCAGCGACGGCACCTTGTGGAGGAGCGGCAGCTTGATCAGTAGCAACTCCCCAGCAGGCCTACAACCTTGCAGGTTGAGAAGTAGAGGCGACAGCAGCTTGACAAGCAGCAGCCGCAGCAGCTTTATGAGTCGGAGCTACAACAGCTTCAGCTACAGTAGCAAAGTACCTTTTTCTTGATTCCTTTGTCGTCCCAGAACTTGCATTTTTCGCAGTAGTATTTCCCAAATTCAACTTTGCAGCTGACGCACTGGTTGCTGACTTCTTGTCGCGTGTCGCAGACAGCACAGATAACTTCTGTTACCGCTGTGCGGTCAATTTCACTACACAGCAGCAGCAGCACCCCACACGCAAGAGTCGCTGCCTTTTCGTAAGGATGTTTTAGCAGTAGGAAAACACACAACACCAGCAGCAGCAACAGCAGCAGAAGTCCCCGCCCCAGAACTACCAGCAGCCGGTGCTGCAAGGAATGTGCGCCAACAAACACAGCGAAAGCACCCAGTGACACCATCCGCAGCGGCAGCAACACCAATCGCAACAGAAACTGCAGCACCATCAGCCAGCACAGGCGGCAGCAGCAGACTTAAGAGGAGCAACAATAGGCACAACAGCAAAAGCAGGAATATGGTTTGTCTGTACGCACATACGATTTTTCTTTGTAAC
Source organism: Sarcocystis neurona (assembly GCA_000727475.1). Lineage (NCBI taxonomy): Eukaryota > Apicomplexa > Conoidasida > Eucoccidiorida > Sarcocystidae > Sarcocystis > Sarcocystis neurona. The sequence continues at coordinate 424,386 of KL647292.1, forward strand.
TGAGGAAAACACACACCTTGCTGTCTTCTTCTGCACAGCGTCCTGCAGAGAAAAGTCCATCAGCCGACGCACGCAAAAATTTGCAAGAACGCGTGTCGCAAGTTGGTCCTCTGGAGGTTTCCACATCAACCTTTCAAAAAGAAAGTCACCTTCCGTGTGGCTACACTAGGGCACGAGCACGCTTACTGCGCCTTTCTGAAGTCCTTTTCCTGCTCGCATTTTACGTCGTTGTGGCAGTGTCGACACCAGAAAGCTTCGCCGCTGGTGACGGAGTTTTCCAGCCCAGCGCAAATGGGGGGTAAACGCACAAGCAGAAGGAAAGAAGAGGAGGATGAAAGCTTAGGAGACAAGGACACACTCGTATTCGTGCACAGGCAGAGAGGGGGCACGTCGACCACACGCAAGAAAAGTGCCGCGTAAAGAGACTGCCAAAACGAGATATGCCATCACCAATCGCACACGGAGAAAGAGAGACTGGCTGGCAGATGCGAGAAGAGAAGGGGCGAAGAAAAATTCGAAAAGAAACGTAGACAGCGAGAAAATGCAGGGAGAAGTAGTCAGGACGCACAAAGGACAAGGCGCAACATACTCAGGACAGTTCACGTACTAGAGAATGCGATCAAAAATGCGACGTAAAGGACCGCACGCAGGGAGGCGCACGGGAGAAACACGAAAGCGCAGATGCAAATGACATAATTCATGCAAGAATGGAAGCAGTGCCCTTACATACGAAAAGCACGACACAAGAGGCAATCAGGGAAGGGCTTCAGACGAATCGTTTGACCAGAACAATCTTCCCAGTCTTCAAAGAAGGGAACCAGAAGAATATTTCCCCAGGAAGGGCGTAGATAACGCTCGACACTGACTGAACGCGGCGATAAATTTATCTCTTTCATGAATACACAGAGACGCACAAGTTCACGTCTTCTCGAAAACGCACATGAGACAGTCTTCTTCTCCTTTCGTGCGTGTGTCGTAAGGAACATTGCACTTTTTTCTTTGGCCGCTGGACATGCACAAGGAAACCACCGGTGCAGTTACTCTCCTATTTTCGTCGTTGAGAGACACAGACGCAGCAGGAGCGAGCTACCGCCTTTGGTCTGCTCGCCGCACAGAGGGCCAGGTGAAAGGAGAGAGTGTTCGGTCTCGCCCTCTGTCCAGCTACAGACGTCCGGGCCTTCTTCTCTACACGCGCTTTCTTTGTCTCGAGAAATCTACGAGTGCATGCGTAGCCACTTCCCACTGCGCGTGTCTGGGTTTTGAGAAGTCAGCAGACGTCTGCGTATCGACCGCGTATTTCTCTGTGTGCCTTCTGCTTCGAGTGTGGCAGCCAAGAATCACTGTATCTACAAAATAGATGACTTTTCCAGCAGAGCGCTCACCAGCAGGGTGCTACCACTTTGCATCGCCTGCGGTAATGCTGACAGCCGAAAGATTTTTTGTGACTGCTGCTGGCAGCTCCTTCCTCCTCGTCGTCGTCGCTGCTGCTGTTCTCCTCAGACTTGGCCTCAGCCTCCGCGTGGTTCTCCTCTTGCTCCTCCTCCTCGCCACCGTGTGACGCCTGCTGCTGCCTCGCGTCTCTCCTGTCTCGGGATCGCATCTGGCTCTCTGGCGCGTCAGCAGGGAAAAAAACCTCTCCTTCCAGGTCGAGACCGCCTCTCAGAAATGCTCTGCTGTCTGTTGCGGACCCTGAATACATTTCTTCATCTGCACTCCAAAATCGAAGAGCTCCACGTTCCGCACCCCTGCCTATCAGCTCCCTGTCCCGTTGCCGACTTCTTCGCTCCTGCCGTTGCCGCCCACCTGCACGCTCCTGTCGCTGCTGCTGTTGCCGCTGCTGTTCCTCTTGCTCTGCGCCTGGTCGCAGCTCGGCGGGTTGCTGCTGCGGTTGCTCTGCAGGTGGCACCTGCTGCTCCTCCGGAAGACGCTGCTGCTGTTGCTCCGGAGGCTCTCGTTGCTGGTCTTCTTCCTGCGGAGATCGCTGTTCCGGTTGTCGTGGCGATTGCTGTTGCTGTGGCGGAGACTGCTGCTCCTGTGGAGGCGGGGGTTGCTGCCGCTGCTGCCGCACCGGCTGCGGCTCTGGGCGCTGTGGCTGATCTGGCGCCTGCCGGCGCTCACACACGTCGCTCCTTGACTCTGCGGCTTCTTCCCGCCGATCGTCGAGGCGCTCAGCTGCTGCACCGGGAGAAGCTATTGCAACCAGCCCAGCAGTTTCAGCGTCCTCAGCATCCAAGAAATGACTCTCCTCCTCCTCTGCGGAGACCACAGAAACTTCTTCTTCGGTAGAAGGCCGAGGTACAGCTGCGTCTTGTCCTGCAGAATTGGCGGCGCCCCTGTCTCCCCTGCCTCCCACCTGGGTGCTGCTGCTGCCACTCCTTGTATACCCGCCAGAAGTCTCCATCACCGGAGACACCTCCGTGCTATCTGAAGCAGCATTATTCGTCTCATCAGTGCTTCGTTGCGGTGCTGCGCCCGTGGACACCGCTGCGGCATCACGGTGCGGCGCCGTATTATCGTGATGTGTGTGAAGCGCTCCATCATTTCTGGTGTGTACAAGACTGCTTCTCCTGGTGCTGCTGCTACAGCGGCTGCCGCTGTCGTTTGAAGTAGGAGCAGCGCGTTCCACTAGCTGCTCCGGGACCGCGGCGGCCGTGTCATTTGTAGAACACTCCGAAGGCATACCTGCACGATCCACTGGAGCACGAGGAAGGCACAGGGGGCACGACTCCTCTCCACAGTCTCGCCCGTCCTCATCGTCATCTTCAGCAGCTCCTGTTGAGGACCGCTGCGCTGTTGTTGTCCTCCCCCCATCCGATGCAGGAGGGGTTACGCGCCCTTCGTTCCGTCCTCCGGATCTGCTGCTGTGACTGCTATTGGTGCTGCTGTCATCGCAGCTCGTGCTGCTGTCCGCGCCGGTGGCCTCCGTGTTCACGTTGTCTTCCATCCCCTGTGCCTCTCCCGTAGACCAGTGAATGTTGGTAGAAACGACGGGAAACTCGAACGACAGTGCAGCGCCTCCTTTCCGCCGGCCCAGCCCGCTCAACAGAGTGCACGAGGACGCCGCCACGCGGGTTGACGAAGGCAAACAACTTTGTGCCGGAAGCAGCCAACCGTCGGGAATTACTGTAGGATCTTGCCACGGACGCGCGGCTATGCCGTGTCCTCGTTCTGCAGAACCGTGACAGCGCGAACGTGTTTGGTTTCCTACTGAGGAAAACGAAGCCGTGTCGGTCGCGTGAGTAAGGAAGCGCGCAGATGGTTTGGTAGCAACGTGGGCGGGAGAAGCCACTGAAGTCGCGTAAACGACTGGACAAAGCGCTGCCATGCTCGGCAGCAGCGCCCCACTGACTGGACGGAGCCTCCGCTCGGGAGGTGGTCTTCACGCAAACAACATAACAGTCAACTACTCGAGATGCACTCGTAAATCCTAACCTGAAAAGTATTTATCGCGTCTAGTGGCAACGGCCTGTGCAGAATCCTCCTTGCACGGTAGGCGGCGGACAACAAAGTAAATATTGTCAGGGAAACGGCGAGTCGCACTCAACGGAAGTGGAAATTGTTGCAGACACGGTAGTTCTTGGCGGCAGGTCTAAAATTCAGCAAGTGTGTTTCCTCCTCCCCGCACGCGGACGCATTCCCCCTTCCTCGCCAACTTGCTAGAAGGACTAATCCGCTGCAACGAACGTGCAAAACCGAATGAATTACACGCTCGTGGCGGCCAAGGTGGTTGTTATGATACGCTGTTTCGCGTACCGGCAGCAAAGTAACCCTCAGCTACGTATGTTCCCCTCGAATACGGCACGCAAGAGAAAGGAGGACCCGGTGAAGTGTACAAAACTTCAGCGGGTCCCTGCGTTTGAAGTCTGCTACGATTTACACACCGAATGATGTGAACGCTCATTTCCAGGAGAAGCAGCGCGCCCCGGGCTCCATTTACATCTACTTCGAGGAAGGGGCCGGGGTTTACGCTCACTCCATTACTGCGAAATTGCGGTGATGCACGAACACAAAAGGACCCTGCAGAATGTAGGTAGCCTGTGTCCCGGCAGTGTTTTTTCAATTAAAAGCAGAGTAAGGCGTCTACTGCGGCAGAGGAAACCGTTGACATATTAAATGTCGCGTGGGCTTCACCGTAAACATTGAGCAGTTGAAAGGATCGGGTTTCGTCCCCAGTAAGGGCTGGCTGGACGGATGCGCTCATGTTGCCGCGCTCATGTGGCCGTCATCTAGGCAAAAATGTGGTGTGCTAACCTTTCTGGGTATGCGGTCAACGTTTCGACTCGAGCCGCTGTGTAAGCAGCCTACGTCGTACACCGCCGCAGTCGCCACCACAGCAGTATAGACACTTGCGCGAAGCAGACCGCCACCTCAACGTGTGTGCTGGCTAGGAACGTCGACGTGGCTGGCGGCCCCAGATGGGGGATTGCGCTCTTCGTCGCGGGTGCAGCGCTGCTGCTGCAGCTTTTCAATTGGGCGCTTTTGGTTTGCTGAAGAAGACGTGGAATATACCGTATGAAAAGGGTAAGTCATTGTAGATGCGTAAGCGGCTTGGTACAACACCCAAGTGAGCTGCACGCCGTGGTGAATGAACTTAGTGGCGGTGGATGTGTGTGTAGTTTGAGCTGTCACACCGGGGGTTGGCGGCGTTGGCAACAATAAAATTCGAGGAGGCAGAACCTCCCTCACGCGGAACAATGCGAAGCTAAGAACCTTCCGGTAGTAAACTTCGAACGAAGTAGCGCGCACCGACTGGCTGGCTGAGCGAGTAACTTTCTGTGAGGGAATTTCACTGAGACAAGCCAGCCCAACTGGATGAACGGAGAGTACGCAGTAGAGTCCGTTCGAGAAAGAACGGGAAAGGTGGCCTATTTATGTTGCGGACGCGATTGAGGCAACCGCGTTGAGCGATAGATGACTGATTGACGGGGTAAATGGAGCGTGTATCGTTTATAGTAAAAGGCCAAACCTATACCTGGGGAAATGGTAACTCAGGCGGTGACACCGCCAAGATTTCCCCACAAGAAGGTGCCGGTGCGCATACACTGTGGTAAATGATGCCATTTACGCTGTTTGGCGCCAGAAGTCCTTGTCATCTGTTCGCCGTCAGACACCGTTTTGAAGCGCAGGTCCCAGGTACCCTTTTCGAAGCGTTTACCAACTTCGTTGGGGGCTCCCTTCCCCGTCGTACGCTTGCGCCTAGTTAGACTTCAGATCATCAGTAGCTACTCTTGGAGTGTGGAGTTGTATTAGCTGCACACTCGAGCCGGCGACGACGGAATATATGTGATGCATCGATCTTATACGAACTGGTAGATGCGGCGTGCCGAAAAATGTGTAACAAAATGGTCCGTGTGGCGGAGCGCAGTTTCCATTTGTGCGAATCCTGTTGTGTGCGTGGGCGTGCGGGACACAAAATTTCTGCTCCTCTCCGGGAGAGCGACAAAGGGGACGGCAATAGTTGCCCAGCTGCATTCGTCTATGTGAAGGCAGAATATATATGTACACATATGTATATTCGAAAGTAGTACGCGCAGTGACCGCGCAGGGGCGGCCACACGCGCTTGCGCACATACATAGTTTGTCCATGACGCTGAAAAACCTTTTTTGGGTCTTCAACCTGGTAGACAAACGTGCGTTCTGGGATCTACACGTTTGCGAGCACAATGTCGTGTTTCCGAGTTAGAACGGGTAATGCGCTTCCTGGAGCCGCCGCCTTTCTTTCGGCAGGCTTCTACGACTTTCCCACGGTTTTCCCACGGTGTTGTCTGCAGATTCCACCTGTAGCACAGGAAGGAGATTGCTGCAGGTGAAACAGTGGCCGCGGTAGTGGGAAACCGGCTGCATACAGGTAGCTAACGTCTCGGCACACAGAAAGGACGTTTAAAATAAAGCAGATGCCAACTACGGGCGACCTCTTCGAAAAAGCCTGATTAGCAAGTAGATTTCATCTGGCAACCACAGGAGGAAGAGCGGTTTTTTTCTTCGTAAGTAGGTCACTGGAGTCGAAGTAGCTCCGCCAGAAGGACCAGCACTGAACCCAGGGGCACAATACGCCTACGCAGTCAGTCAGCTGCATTTTCGCACGAACGCCGCAATGAAGGTGCTGCACATCTTTACACGCGCATGGGAATCTTCTGAAGCTGTACACTTGAAGTATCTGTACTTCTACATCCGAAGCGTCAGACCATATATATATATATATATAACTTACCTATCCGTAGTTGTCTGGGATGTGCGAGTAATGCGCCTGTAGACGTTTTTTCGTGCTCTGCGTGATACTCCTCGTAGTGCGCGTGTCTGTGTGCGAAAGAAGTCACGAGTGACACGCTTCGCCCTCCACGTCACAAATGTCGGGTCACAGGGGACTCTCTAGACGATTTACAGAGGAAAAAGTGAATCAGTTTAATATTTTTTCTAGCAGAGTACACCCGTACCGTACACCTCGTGAGCCGCATTTGGTCGTTACAGCGTTGGTGCGCGATTCTGCACTTCCTGCGACACCGCATAGATTGATCCTGTAAATCAGGATACATTGCCAATACCAATCACGCTCATCCACAGCCAAATCCACTAAGAGGCTTTAGATCTCAGCAGCGTTTCACTGTAGCCACTGTATTACAGAGTAGCTCTTTATTCGTGGATGCTAAGGTCATCGCAAAATATCTTCTACGCAAGGCACGGCATACTCGTGCTCGGGGGAAAAGGTACGTTCTTCGCCTCGAGAATGGTTCACGACGATGAACAGGGGCGACACCCGCATATATATATGTATACATATATGTATATGCGTACAGACCTTTACACGAAGACGTGTGTGCGCGTATATACGCATACCATTAAAAAAAGTGATGCACTCGACCAGCGGAGTGTAGAGGCTCTTCCCCATTCAATCGGTTTCACGATGTCTGTTGGGAGTCCCGCTGTTATTTTCGCAGCTGAGCCTGCTGAAATGGCCTGCTTGAAGTAAAAGGGCTCCACGTGTTTACAGAGGACGCCCTGGTATAGGCGAACATTTTTCACACGTGATGCAGGCCTGAAATCTGACTACGCCATGTTCAACGGTTATTCTCACGTAGAACGAGGCATCTCGGCGTGTGTACGTGTGGCCCTGTGCGATGCGTGTATATCCGTCTGGACACATGGACTCATAACTCGTTCCCACGTTTGAGACCAGGATGCCTGAAAGTGCAAACACGTACTTGCACGTGCGTCGGACGCTGAAGTGTCGCATCGACCTACCATGAAGATCTGAGGCACTTACCTGCAATTTCGACCTCCGCGTGCATTGCGGTTTCCTTGTAGGGGCTTTTCGTAACGTCCTCTTATCTTCTGATCAGCAAAAAAGGTTCTAATGGATGCATTGGGCTAGCCCCTATCAAAGAAAAAGTGAATACTGTAGCGACGTAAACGTAAACCATTTCCTGCTCCTGCGCGCCGCATCGCACCGTGGTTCAATTCAAAGTACCACTCTCACGTACCATGGTCTTGACGATTCACACTTACACTTGCAGTGGCAATATGCGTTTAAAAGGAATCTTAGTTCACGCTGTGGTCGTCGGAAACTGGTAAGCTTACAACATTCATTTCCACCACGAACAAACGGGACACTACATCGCTACGAACTACAGGTGGTTTGTGTGCTGTTTGTTGCCAGAACATTAATCCCGTCTTGTATTCCCTCGAAGCCTTTTTCTTTTTGTGGTGAACACAAATTGGTCACCTTACTTCAGACGGAACGGGGCCCACAACGTCACACCACTGTGACTATTTCGGTGTATGGGAAGGCGTAAGTACACATGCGTACACACACCTACACCTACACACATACGTATAGCTATATATGTAACTGCATACATGTACACACATTTATGGGACTTCATAAAGAAGAAGCGTATGTGAAAACTACCAAAACGACCTATTCTCGTAAGTAAGTAGACCGGTGCACATCTAACGCCGCTAAAATACTACACGTCCTCTTATATTACGAGTCGTCTTCAAAATATCGGCCCACACGTATATGTACGTCTAAGTCTGCAAGCAGCTATACGACGCTGTACCACGCCTGATTGTGCGGAGGGACGCATGTTAATCAATAAACGTACGCACTGGCATACATGTATTCGAAAGGTACAAATGCCTTGTTTCCCCACCGAATACTGCGGGCCATGCTCAGTCAACACACCGAGGTCAGAGGGTACATTCAGCTCCTGCACTTTCACTTGCGTCACCTGCGTTCAAGCTACGTACAAGTAACCACACATGTACAATTACTCGGCAGATTGACGTAGTTAAGTGGGCATCACAAAACTGTGCGGTCCCACACAGATCGCAGTACTATTTCAGCCACCCGTCAAAATGCGGCGTCCTCGACAAGATATGTGTGGTGTTCAAGGCGCACCACAGTGCGTCAGAAGATTCGGCGTTCTTGGTAATCTATATGTCCTGTTTTTGAAGTCACAAGGCACGCGTGGAGCCCACTGACACGTCCACCGCTGCGCTGTGCTGTTCCCGGTAGGTACCCCTCAGTTCACAACCCCTGATAGGTTACTACTGTCGAAATTTAGATATTGACAATGTCGTCGGTAGTGATACAGATGCACAGCTTTTCTCTCATCTATAGATATTGTACTGCATCTTCCTCGCTTATAAGTATTTCGGACGAAGCCGTGGTTACTGTTAAGTTTCCTCTTCACAAATCTGCCAAGAAAAACCTTTTCTGGCGACTTGTGAGGAAGTACCTCTACAATCGTTCCGCATCCTGCCGGTACCTGGACATAGCACGTAGTTGTTACATCTTTTTCGTGAAGCCTTTCAACCCTAGTAGCCTTTCAAAATCGATGAATTACCATGTGCAAGGACCGCCATAAATCGCATGCTTCTCTGAATGTGGATCGCCATACATCGCATGCTCCTCTAAATGGGAGTTGCCGTCCATCGCATGCTTAACTTAATGACTGAGCGGAGGAGTTCCCTAGCGGCCTTGTTTAGGCGCAGGATACTTTTATCTGGCTTTCCCGTCAGCTTCATTTGCGAAGTCAGTTCTGACGGCTTCTTTTTGTTTTCAGTTCTGGCCCCTCCCCATCTTGTCCTGTTGTCCTTGGCCTCCAAGACCTCGCATGCGTTGTAGTGCTGCTGGATGACACGCCGCTCCATTGGAGTAACTTGACTTTTGGCGTCGGATTCCGATTGACAACGTCGAGAACCCCGTTTTAGAGTGGCTTTTTTTCTCGCTTTTGCTGCGCGCTGAACCTCGCGTTAGCGAATTGCAGGACTGTGGTCAGTCGATATTGACGGGCGGCCGCAGCGGTTTTTTCAGTACAGTGGTCATGCGTCATTGACGGACGTCCGCAACACTCAAGACTCTGCGCTCGTTTTGCCTTTCCCTAGGCTTTCTGCCTTTTCGTCACATCTTTTCCAGGAAAGGGCGTTCTTACTTTCCACGATGGCGGAGAACTGTGGAGGCGGCCAGGTCCCACTGGTGTCCAACGCAACGTCTGTCTGCGGCTCCGACCGCGCACTTGTTCTCGACTTCGGCAGTCAATATAGTCGCCTGATTGTGCGACGACTTCGAGAAATCGGTGTCTACAGCGAACTTCGACGATGCGACGTTCCACTAAGTGTAGGTTACATTCGAATCTAGCTGGACTTCCTGTCCGGCGTCCACTCGCCCACCGCTTCTTTTTCATTCTCTGACCCAAGTGTAAAGCTGTCCGGAGTACAAAGCTAAAGGCGCTGTGCGTGAAAAAAGGACATGTACGGTGTTGATTCCAGTTAGACACAGAAGGGCTGCACCCGTCGTAGGTGAAACGGGAAGCGTCTGCGGCGATTTCTGCAGCAGTTGCTCTTCGTATGTTGCAGAAGTAAAATCAAGAGCGGATGAGGCGATGCCATTCAGAAAAAGACTTCCTTATAACAGGGGTGTACGCGTGAGGCGGGAGACCACTTGGGTTCTGGACGCCGGTGTGGAAAGCGTAGTGTTCCTATTTCGCTTGAGAGGCTTTGCAGTCGGAAAGCAGATTCGAGCGTGACTCTGCGTCTGAACGGATTACGTTGGATGGAGTAGAATATGTTGGAGTTCCATTGTACAGTGAGGACATGAGTGTATGTATATTTGACTACTCCTATGTGGAAACTTCAATGACGACAAGGCAGTGGCGTTACGGAAACACGAGGACCTGGTACGCAGAACGGATGGCGGTGCGAAGTTCTACCTGTTAAATTGTTTGTGCGGAAGCTGTCACCTGGAAGAAGTGTCACATGCAGGAGTGGACGAGGGAAGTTCACAACGTCGCGTTGTGTTAGCAAGCAGAGGCATTTTTGCCGGCAGTGTGAAAGGTTGTGTGACGCTGAGACTTTCTCTTGCGTGATAGGCACGCCGTCCTGCGCGTTTGCCAGCGGATGCGCCTGCGTTTGATTGACTTTCTCCAGTTTTGTTGCAGACGTTTAGCCCCTTCTCCTCTGCCTGGGCGTATCTTCTCACTCTGAAGATGTCCGTCGGTCTTCTTTCGCGCTCCCTTTTTATACGTGTTTTTCTATGTAAGTGTAAGTATACGCAGTCTGTGGACCGCTGCACGTGTGGCCGAAATTCGAGCTTTTTTTGAACAGTGTTGTTGCTGTTTCGTTCCCATCTTTTTCTGCCCGTCGGCACGGTCTCTGTCTCTCTTTTCGCCTACAGGCGTGTATGTTGGATTCTTGTGTGTTTTCTGTGGTGCCGCTGCCACGACAGGAAATCAAAGAATTCAAGCCTGCAGCGGTCATTTTGTCTGGCGGTCCGAGTTCGGTGTATGAAGACGGCAGTCCACACGTGGCTGCGTCCTTTTTTACCTGGGCTGAGGAGCACAAAGTCGCGGTGCTCGGCATTTGCTACGGCTTGCAAGAGATGTGCTACGCGTTAGGCGGAGAAGTCCAAAGTGGGAAAAAACGGGAATTTGGCAGCACGTGGATCACAGTCTGCAAGATCGACGGGAAGACTGCGGCAGCTGACGGTGCTGTTGATTCGGCGACAGTTGTCAACGGTGTCCTCGCCGATGGCGCTCCTGCGGAAGCTTCGGCAGATGTCGCCTGTAGCTCACAGCGGCTGCAACAGCAGTCGTCCACAGCCGCAACACACAGCGGTCCGGCAGACGCAGCAGCGGGGGACAGAGAGACAGCAGAAGTTTGCTCGCAGGAGGCAGGTGGTTTGTTTGATGACTGTCTCCTGCGGGAAAGTGAGCAAACTGAGGAAGGCACACAGGCGAAAAAGAAACAGAAGAAAGAGGGAGATATGCTGGTGTGGATGAGTCACGGGGACAAAGTTACTCGTCTTCCGCCCGGATTTACGGTAAGACGCACACACAGATCTGTAGCCGGCAGTGAGTCCCGCGCATGACACGGCGTGCGCCGTTCAGGTGTACGTACACCGTGGTGGATCACTGGATACTAGAAAGCAGACATGTGGAGCCTTTGCAGCGGAATCTGTCAGCGTCTGCTCTAAGGAAGTTGCACGTTAGTTACAAGTGGCAGACGACTCGGTTGACGTCGCATTGTTGGCCAGGTGTCACACATGCACTGAAGAGACAGAAAGGGGAGAACAAAGGACGCGCCGAATGCCGTCCTGCAGTTCCGTCTTGACTGCCGTAGCGCGGTGTATTCTTGTATGTGTGTGTGTGTCAATTGTGTCAACAAAGAGGTGTATATTATAGGTAACAGCATAAATGAGGGAGCAGACGAAGTTGTGTACGCACGGCTGAGTAGATCGTCCGGTGTATGGGTGTGTAGTAGAGCGCAACAGGCGCCCTACCCTCCGGAAGGCGACTTCGGTGACAGCTACGATCCCCATACAGAGACCTCCCCAAGCGTACATACGCTCGACGCCTGCACGCGGGTCTGCTTCGAATTGCAGACACAACACACTGCTTCCGATATTCTGATTTACACGTGAATATATATGGGCGAGTTCCATCTCTACAAATAAGTAATGTGTGTATATGTGCGAGTTCACGGTGTGTAAACGCAAATCTTTGAATCTCTACGTATACGCACGATACTCTTGGCAGATTTGTTTCCTGTCGTGTGTTTATTGTCTGCCGCGTCGAGGTGTAACACGTATGCAGGATACTTTTGAGACGGGTTTGTTTATCCCTCTGTGTTTATTAGCCGCCGCTTCCAGGTGTGGTCAGCGCTGTAGTTTTGTATGTCTGTGTCACGTGTGTGTGTGTGTGTTGCAGGTGCTCGCTTCAAGTGTTTCCTGCTCCTTCGCGGCGGTGGGGGATTTTTCTCGACGATTCTACGGCCTGCAGTTTCACCCGGAGGTGACGCACACGCCACAGGGGGCGCAGGTGCTACGCAACTTCGTGCTGCGGATAGCGAAACTGCGGCCGTCATGGACGATGAAAAATTTTCTACGAGCGTCGATCGAAGACATTCGTGAGCGAGTGGGAGAGGAGGCGCTGGTACTTGGTGCCCTCAGCGGCGGCGTGGATTCCACTGTCGCTGCTGCGCTCGTGTCTCGTGCAGTTGGCAAGAGATTTCAGGGTGTCCTGATTGACACTGGCTTGTTAAGGTCAGAAGGAAGAAAACGGAGATAAAAAGAAGGGAAAAGGACGAGGGGCGTCAGCAGACGAGGAGGAAGAGAAGATAGGGACGCAAGAGACAGGGAAAGGACGGGGGGGGTGCGAAGAAGAAGAAGAAGAGGGCGAAGAAGGGAGAAGAGGAACGGAGTGGAAGAGGAACAGTAGGACAGGAGGACGATAGAAGATTTGGGGGAAGACAGGAGAAAGGTTAGGGAGTCGGTTACAAAGAAGCGAAGAAGAAGGAAGAAGAGGAAGGGGAAAGAGGAAAAACGTGACGTGAGTGGACGACAGCGGGTTTAGGCGCGAGGTGGTCAGAGAGGCCGAGTTCGTGAAGTATCGAAGAAAATTTGAGACAGCGAGCGGAGGGGGAGGGGGAGGAGGAGGAGAAAGAAGGAGGAAGAGGGAAAACAGCAAGTAGATGGGAGACAAACAGAAAGCACACGGACACAAGAAGGGAGGTGTCGACGTTCAAAAGCAGCAAGCGTCCCAACAACGAAAATGCACAGCAGCAGAGAAAACTGAGCCGACAAGGATGGATAGAAAGCGCTGTGGGAGGAAGCGGCGCGCGCGTGTAAAGTTAGAAATGTCCTTCTTGTAGCCTCCTCTGCAGGACTACTTTCCTTCGGTGACTCACATCTGTTTACATACGGGTGGAAAGTCGTCTCAAGGTCGGTAGATTTTGGTGGACGAGCGCCTTTCCACAGACGTAGCCCTGGTCTGGGTCTGTGCCACAGTCAATTCGTACACGAGCTGTAAATACAGCGGAATACGGTAGTGGGTGAGTATGTGTGTACATCCACGTCTGCATCTCCGGGTCCCCGGAAAAAGCAAAAGTTTTGTTCTGTGGGAATAGAGTAGCACTATGCAATATGTATTCGCGTGTAAAACAGAGGGGCTGTTTCTTCACGCGCATAGTGTCTAGAGGTTAAAACTTGTAAGTGTGTCCACGTCTTTCTCCAGGTGTAAAGAGAAGTTTCCTGTTTTTTGTTGTGTACCCCGCTGCCCGTGTCTAGAAAGAAGATATGATGACCTTCACCGATGTTTCTTTGGCTTGCGAGATTTTCTGGTTCAGAAAAGACGAGGCAGTCAATACGCTGAACGCGTTACGGTCGATTTTCGTCGATGCATCGGTGGAATGCGTGGACGCGCGTGCGACGTTTCTGTCTGCGTTGAGCGGTGTGCGGGACCCGGAGGAGAAGAGGAAAATAATCGGCAAGCTGTTTGTGGAGGAGTTTGAGAAGTACGTGAAGGGAAAGAATATCGTCGCGAAGTCGACCTTTTTGCTGCAGGGCACGCTCTACCCCGACGTTATAGAAAGCTCTTCCTACAAGGGGCCGTCACATACAATCAAAACACATCACAACGTCGGCGGTCTGCCAGAGAAGATGCATATGAAAGTGCTGGAGCCGCTACGCGATCTCTTCAAAGGTGAGCGAGCAGCGGCGTTGGATTCCTGCACCCAGTGCCACGTCAAGAAGCGAATAGAAGGTTCTCGGGTCCCCTTGCGTTTATTTAGCTATATCTTTTCTGTTGTCGCAACAGCAGCAAAATGAGAAGCAACAGATGCACCGACGGGGTAGCAGCGGCAGCAAGAGCACCAGCACCAGCAATAATGGCAAAAAAGAGGGAGAGCCGTGTGCGTTGTGTCGTGCGCATCATAGAAATACGCGCGGAAAATTAAACTGGGAGAGACAGATGAGCAGCACAGATGTACTCTGCGAGATATTCGAGTTGCAGCGCGCTGCTCACAGCTCGAAATGCGCCAGAATAGCATGCAGGGAGCACCAGCTCCGTAGCGAAAGCAGCAAGTTGCGCCGAACAGGAGAGTGTGCTGCGTGTGTTGCTCTTGTCCTTTCATGACCGGACCGCACGAGACGCTTGCGCGGTGGTGTTGGCAGAAACGAAGTTGGTTGGCAGTAGGTAGTCTGCTGCCAGGAGTTACTGCTGTGTAAGCTCCCACGTCATCCTTGCTGTCTGTTTGTCGGTTTCCCATTTCTTTTTCATTGGCGCGCTTTACGTTTACGTAAAGCATCCCGCTCTCGCCACTTTAGAGAACTGCTCTGGCACTTTTGCAGCAACACCGTCCAACGGCGTGACGAGCATGCCTAGCTCGACGCCGACGCGTTCCCATGTGTTTCACAGAGGATCGCATACACTTCACATTCTCCATAAATACCCGTCTCCGCTGAGGATCCATCCGAAACGGACGTGCAGGTTCTGTCTGCGTCTTCTTGTGAAGAGCACCTTTGGTGCGCGGTGCGTGCGTTTGTTGACCTTTTGTTTCGACGAGCTGTTGGCAGTGTCGACTAGCCGTCGGCAGTATTCAGACTCGCAACACTGCCACCGGTGGTGGTCTGCGTTTATTCGCCCTTCTGCGGTCACTGTCTATATTGCGTCTGCGTAGATGAAGTTCGTGCGCTGGGAGTTGAGCTGGGACTACCTCACGACCGCGTGTATCGCCATCCCTTCCCCGGGCCCGGCCTCGCCGTTCGAATAGTCGGAGAAGTAACTGCGGAAAGAGTCGCTGTGCTTCAGCGGGCAGACGCCATTTTCATCGAAGAAATCAGAGAAGCTGGTCTTTACAATAAGATTGCACAGGTACGCCACACGCGTGACCAGGTGTACGTGTATGTGTGTTTGCACGTGTGTACGTGCACACGTGTACGTATACGTGCATCTGCGTGGGTATACGTATATGCGGTGTATGTGTGTGCGTGTGTGTGCATATATATGTATATATATATATATATACGTACGTACGTATGTAGGTACGTATGTATGTATGTACGTATGCATTCGCACGTATTTGTGTCTGCATCTACTTATGTATGTATGTCCGTGTGCATATATACACATGTGTATACACATATATGTAAGTGTATATGTCTATCTGTGTCTCCGTCGACAGAGTATACACATCACATATATGATGTGCTCTGCGTAGATGTATATGCACATACGGATACGTGTACGTTTGTGTACGTGGGTTGCAGCAAGCAGGCTGCTCTTCTGCTCGAGTGCGCAATCAAAAGATTCGATTTTGCTTCTAGAGAGAGCTCAGGTCTCCGCACTTGCATTTGTGGGCAGAAGACGCCGCAACGCCCGTGTATGTGTGTATACATGTATGTGTATGGTTTTGATGTATATATGGGTGCGTGTAGGCGTGGGGGTCGATGGTTTGTGAGTCTTTTTGTGTTCGTTGGTTTGTGGATGTTTATCCGCAGTTGAACTTTCACTGACATTTCTGTGGGTAGTCGTAGTGGTTTACAGAAGTACAGGTGCAGACACAGCCACCCACACACACCCGCACACGGCCCCACACGCACACGTATGAACTAACAAAGGCTGCGTGCGGTGTATTACGTAGAACGGGCGTACTCTTTGCACGTCTGCTGCAGTTGGCAGATGGCCTCTTATCAAAAGGTATGTTAGCGTGGTCTGGCTGCCTCCAGAGTGCTTAGCACGTTTCTCTGTGGGTGCGTGTATTGTATTTATAGCCGTACGCGGACACGGATTTGGACGTGTGCTTGTGTGGGTGTGTGTTTCACCTACGTTGTGCGATGGCAGATATGATGAGTTCTTTTCACTTTTTTCCATTTGTATTTGTTAGTCACTACTCACTCGAGAATGCGAACATAACGAGTACAGCAGCGGACAAACGCGTCGCACACTAGCGGTGATGTTTGTTCGGGTAGTATAGGAGGCAAATTATATGACCGGTACACTCACGTGCATGTGGGTGAATACCAGTAGATACGTAGATCTATATAGAGGTATATGTATGATACCAACACATGTTGCTTTTTTTCGTCATTTTCTCCGCCTGATTGCATGTTTGCGTACGGTGTTCCTTCTTTCGTTGAGAGAGGTTTACTGCGTGGTGAAGTGTAAATGTAGAGAGAAAAAGAAGTAGATGTAGAGAGGGAGAGAGAGAAAAAGGCATACACACTTATGTGTGTGTATCTGTGTGCGTATTGCCATCGGAGGGTGATGTCCGTATCTGTTGCTCTGTGTTTGTTTTATCTTCTTTGTTTTCGTTTATAGGCCTTCGTGGTGCTTCTCCCTGATGCCCCTTCTGTAGGGGTGATGGGAGACTGTCGCACTTACGAGTGGACATGCGTGCTGCGAGCAGTGGAAAGTGCAGATTACATGACTGCCGACTGGAGCCGGTTGCCGTATGACGTCGTTGCGCGCGTTTCTTCGAGAATTATAAATGAAGTAAGAGGAGTGAACAGGGTAGTGATGGATGTGTCAAGCAAGCCGCCGGCGACGATCGAGTGGGAGTGAACGGAAAAAGAGAAGTGGAGAGAGGCGGAATGAAAAAGCATCAAGGGGGACATGCTCCTGTTTCCGAGGCGGGGAACAGAGGGGAAGAAGAGAAGGACAGAAAGAGTGGAGAGAAGAAGGCAGGAAGCAACGGGCAACGCTAGCAGATAGAGATTTCTATGGAAGAAAACACAAAAAAACGCATTGTTAGATGGAGAAAGAATATAAGATCAAGATATCCGTGGGGCCGAAAGCAAGGTCAACAGACAGGCCAAACAGGAGACGAAGATTTTGGTGGACCGAAGCGAAGAGGGAGAGGAGGAGGAGGCCAAAGGAAATATAGAGGAAGAGGCGAAGGGCAGGAACGAGAAAAAAGAGGAAAGAGACCAGGTGAGAGACAGGAATAAACGTGGGGAAACTGGGACAGCAACGAGAAGAAGATGCTCAACTTTCGTTTCAGCATTCACAGTGTTTTTTTGTCTCTAGCATTTTCAAGTGGAAAAGCAGTGCTTGGCTGTCTTGAGTGGGTGTCCGCTAGTCCGGGAGGACCCGAGTTTTGATGATAGTGAACCGGGAGTGCTCGCCATCACAGCACTTCTATCGTGTGTGCAGTGCTCAAAGAGCGCAAGAAAGTCGCGTGTAAGGTACACGCAACGACAATATCACTTTTCCTTGTCTACCCTGCTGCTTTAGAAATTTCGTTCCTCGAGCCCCCTCGCGGATACTTTCTCTAAGAAAACACTGGATGTATTCTTTCGTAGGAACTGCGTAGTTCTTGTTCGTCGTGTTCATGAGCGTCTCACAGGCGCTACACTCCTACATTCCGCAGACCACCACGGATCAGATTAGTCACTTGAGGAAGAAAGAAGATACGGAGGACTGATGCTCCCGTAAGTCGCTCTTCCGGCTCACGATGAACATTGCATCTACACTGAGACTTTTTCGAGGGAAACGCGGACGATAAATCGTAAAATCTTGACACTTTGCTGAGTTGGCGTGACGTTCCAGAAGAAACAGACATTAGGTTTTCGGCTTAAGTGTGTTCACCAGAAATTATTTTTGAACGTTTTTTCGATATTGAACAACGCATTGAGCAGGTGGGAACAGTCGCTCAGAGGAAAGGAAGACATGCGAAGCGGTTGCATTGTTTGGGTAGGTGACGCAAGAAACAACTCGGCGCAGTCGCAAGCAATGGGGAGCACCGCTCTACTTGTCACAGGCCCCCTATGTAGTGTGACCAGTAAACGCTGCTAGGATGAGAAATGGCGGTACTCCTGTCGGAAATACAGTTGGGCCGTGGACGCTATCTAATTTACGCCCAGTCTCGCCGTTAGATCGACTACTCTCTCTACAGTTCTGTTTGCATATCTGCGCCGACTTGTTGCTTGCTTGACTTATCCAGACGGAACAACCGCTTCTCATGTCTCTCGTTCCTCTGAGCGAGTCTTCTCATCCCCGCAGCGTTTACTGGTCACACTACGTAGAGAGCCTGTGACAAGCAGAGCGATGCTCCCCTCTACTTGCAACCGCGCCTAGTCGTTGCCTGCTTCACTTGTCCAAACGAAGCAACCGCTTCTCAGGTCCTTGTTTCCCCTGAGCGACTGTGGCCACCTGCTCACGGTGTTTTTCACTAAGGGCGTGGGCACTGTCTAATTTACGCTCAATCTCCTCGTTAGATCGACTAGCAGCGCGACAGTTCTGTTTCACTACCGGAAGAACCTCTGCACGACGGCCGAGCGGTACGTCACCGTCTGCAGGAAACTGAGTGGCTTTCTCCTTGAATGACACCGCACGCGACATACTTGGTTTATGGCTTACGGAAGATGGATTTCATCTGCGAGTATCAGATTCATGTGATACACGAATTATGATGAGAGAAAAGTGAAGCATATCCAATAGCAGCGGCGTTTTCTCTATGTGACTTGTAAAAGGTTTTGAATGATTGCGAGCGTCTTAAAGCAAACTACTGCCAGATGTTGAACTGGGTTCATGCGGCACTTTACAATGCCACCTATTGCTCGAATGAAGAGGAGAAGCGGCATATCTGATGCGTACAGCTATAGGAAGGGACATCATCAACTGTGCTGGTGTTACCTCTGTCCGCTGCGACAGGGAGGGACGGGTTACGCAAGCGTAATGCTGGCTTGCGCAGCAGTATCAGAGACACTGAGTGGAAAGAAGGGATTATATAAGGTCGAGACAATGAAGTGGGCACTTATGGGTAGCCCCCATAGTAGAACACGGGCTGGTAGTGCCTTTTTCGTGAGAGCCGGAAGAGGGGGATGAGTAGTGTTAGTAGTGCTTGAAGTAATAATAACAGGTGTAACAGTACTAGAATTAGTAGCAGTTGCAGATTCAGCGGTGATGGTAGCCGTTCTAGTAGCCTTAGTAATTGAAGAGCCATATGGAAGAATTCTGTCGGTCGTGCTAGCAGTAGTTCAACGGTAGGCTACTTAATGAGTAGTAGTAACTAAAGAAAAACAACCATGATGCGGCGTTTTCTACCTGAGACTCGGAATGCTACACAGTGTATCCTGCTAGGGACCTTGAGCGGCTGCTGAACTGCGTAACAAGCAGCGATACGGTCTGCGTAGCGGTTAGCCGATCCGCACGTTCTTTTGTGCTAGAAGGCACGTGCCACTTCTGATCCTCACGTCCATATGAATCTAGAATACATGTACACAGAGCACACGTATTTATGGCCAGCACACTGACAGTCATACGCATGCGCATACTGCCTGGACAACAAGAATATTGCCCACTGGATTCAACAAAACAGACAGCCTGCGGCGTAGAGGGTACCTGTAAAGACTAACGGAGGCATACAGGTGCAAGCATAAGGCAGGGCAGACACAAAAAAGAAGAGGAGGACACGCAAGGGGCCAAAGAGAAACAGTTGCACTGATGCAGCCCATAGTTCATAGATGTGAATGTTGTTGGAAATTGGTGTGACGCCACGTACGTGCACACACAGGCTACAGGGCATTCCTCCTATTCCAGGCAAACTCAGAGAAGCTTTCCCAAGTCGAAGCTTCCCGTAAGACGCAAGCGGCCGTGGGAAGGGCACTAGACTGATTACGACGTTTGAAACGTAAACCCCATGATCTCAAGCAGAAACGCGCTTGTATGTACATGTACGTGCGCAGGAACGTTTGCCTCCTTCTTTCTATCTATATCCAGACAAACAAATTTAGGGAGAGGCGGCGAACAGTGTTACGCTCGTAAAAGCACACAAACCTACACTGTGTCCGACATGTACGGCCGCGCTCGGTGCAAGCTTGCGTATATCCATGTTTTTCCAGTTTATTTGTGTCTTGCCTATAGATCAGCAGTGAGGCAATTTGAGTTTTTGTAAGCTTCCACCATGAGAAATTCCGCAAGGTAGTCAACGGGGTCTTCAGGCATCACACGACAGATTTGTAGCAGGCCCTCCGATAGCGCCGGCACCACTGACTGCATAAGGTATCTTCTCAGCGGTATACTTCTTGCTAACACAACCTCCTTCTCATGCTGGGCTATGCGTTGTAGACGTTCGCTGTCTCGTTTTCTCCTCTCTTCGACAAGCTTCTTCTCCGCTGCTCGCTTTTCCTCCTCCTCCTCCTCCTGACGCTTCCTCTCTTGGTCCGCGATCTGCTGCTGTTGCCTCTCCCGCTCCAGCAGAGACTGACGCTCGGATTTTAGAAAATTGAAAAACCTACCATTCCGCTCTAAATAGATGATGGACAAGTCCAGTATCTCGTCCGCTGACCTTCTCTCCACATTCAAATACAACACCTCTCTCTGGCGCTCCTGAAGCAAGGGGAAGAGAAGCAGAACCGAATGTCCTTTACCCGCGGCCGCTATGGATAGATACGCGTCTTAAAAAATACATGTATTCCCTACCTTGTAAGGGTATAAATGTGTACGGCTGCGTGAACCTATGCTTCTTTGTGTGCAATGGGACGAAGGTGTGCTGACGAGAGAAAAGCATTCTTACGCTGCAGGCACGTGAAATTTTTCTTCGCTGGGCATCTACGCTTGTGCGCCTGCGTAAGCGTCTACATCAGGAGACTACGTGGCTTGTCTGCCCACGGGGACAAGCCAGGCGTACGATACGAGGCCTGCGCGATCATTAATAAATACTGGTGAAATGTGGACGTAGAGTGATACGAGCAGCCGCGGTGTCCGCTTCCAACCTATCAGTAAAGTTGGCGGTCAGGCTTCTTCAAATATAACGAAGGTTCAAGCGCTGAATCAGATTATTAAAAAGAGCTCGTTTGCGTCACCCCACCAAATACGAGCAAGCACGACTAGCTGCCTGGTACTCTTGGTGTTGAGGCACTTTTCTTGTTTCGATTGCTGTTGAAGCTTCCACCGTTTCGCCGCAGATGATTGCCCGAGCAGTTTCGTTTTACCTACGCTGACCTCTTCTCTCAGGCCTGCAGCGCAGACGTGGACCAGTACTTGCAGCTGAAGCATCCGCGCTGTGCCGTCAAGAGAGCACAACGTGTGTGAAACGGTGATCTACTAGCTGCAGAAGGCTTCTAGGATAACATTAGTCCTTAGGTGTACCTACATGTATGTATATGTATAGAGAGGTTGACACACGGACAGACAGACAGACAGATCAATTTGCCTGGTTGTTCACGTGTGTACGAGTTCCCGGCAGAAAAGTGTTTTCTCTTGTAAGCATGTGAGAACATGGTTCGCGTCACATACGGAATGGTACAAATGTTCGTAACATCCTTTTCCTTCGGGTATGCCACACCGCATCTCTACTTTCTGTAGCGATCCTCCGTTTCCGTCCCTTCTGAAATTCTTTCGAGGGAACGCGTTCCTTATACTTGCTACACAAGACGTCTCCTGTAGCCTGAGGAGCACTGTGCGGTTAACTTGCGGAGGGCGACGTGCCCCTGTTGACTACAAGAGTCTCCCCGAGTGCAAAAGATTCTTCCTAGAAAAGCAGCTGACCGTGAACGTTGTTGGCAGTCTCCTGTTTCAACAGTTGTCCGGAAGGTGTTGCCGATAGAGAGTTCTCAATCCGGAAGAACCCGCGAGCTCCCTACCCGACGCCACGCCACAGTGCTGGCGTTATTTTAATCGTTCAGAAACTGAGCTCTCCCTCCTTGCTGCTTCACCTCAGATATTTGACGCACCGGGTATGCAACTCCCGCAAAACTGTTGCCTGAAGAAGAGACGCTGAGCTTTGTTATTTCTTCCTTCCTACTGCGATCTGTGGCCGTCCGATGTGGCGCTGCTGCAGTAGTTTCTCATCCGATCGCGCTATTGTCTACTTGAAGGATTTAACTACTTTATTCGAAACTAAGGTCTGCTTTTTTTTAAGCTCCATCTTGTGCTAAGTGGCTCCGGCAGCAAGTCCAGCGCAAGGCTCAGGTGAAGCCGCATTTTAACAGTTTTTTGGGTATCTCTTAGTCGTGTGCTCCCAGCTGGTATTTCCTGCAGCGGATTACCTGGAAAAAATCAGCCAGAGAGGGCTCTCCCTTTTCACTCTCGTTCGCGAGGTTGTGCTGGAAAAGACGGCGGAGAAACCCTTCGCGGTCATTATGACCTGATACGCGCAGTAGTGACCCACACAGACTACTGCAACTTATTTGCTTCCTCCGACGAGGGTGTGTTCACCTTTGCGTGCAAGGGGCTTCTAGGAGGCTGACACGACATCTTCTAATCACACAGGGAAAGTTCGCGAACTACGGAACAGAGTAAAGTTGCACACAGTCCAGTGTAAAATATAAACTTGTGGGTTGCGCACTCGTTGTAAACTGAAACAAGCATTCAGTACCACAGCAGTGTTCACTTGTAGGTTAATTTAGTAGATCTACGTCATTTCAACATGAGTGCAAACCAACGGTATGCCCAACTCGAAACGTTACAAATGGAAATGCTTATGTGTCAAATACATGATGTAAAGCCCTCCCTCACCCGATTCAGGGAGTCAATCGTATTACACATCGCGTGGGATCCGCAGTGCCAGGGAGTTAGCTGTACGTGTTGTGTGGGTACGCGCAGTGAACGTGGAAGAAGTCACCTCTGCAGTTGTCTGCAGCCTCACAAGCGGTATACCTGCAAGACTACGTGACGCATTTGTTGCTGTTTACAATCTGGTCATATGTGTCTTTCCATATTGGCGCAATTTTATGTACATATTCAGACAACAAAGTAGCATCCAGGATCCACCTCCGCAACTAGTGGAATTCGTAACCGACTTCCTGCTATAGTATTTTTGTAAGGCCCGTCAAGGTGGAGACGTTTTCTCTCCATTTTCAAGACTAGAATCCATTCCTGCGTACACTCCACGTGCAAATAAACATATATACGTGTTACTTTATGTTTTGTAGAAAAAGCGTGCCACGGCGTGTAGGCGTCTCTGTACCCGGAATAATCTGACTCTGTGGAAGGCTCATCAGCCTCTGTTCGCAGTGTCCCTCAGATGCTTTCAAAATTATGATGTAGTCGGGTGCCTTTAAGGGATCCAACTCCATCTCTGTTGGCTTTGTCTCCTGTGATTCATCTTCTTCGTCACCACCGGCGCCGCTGCTCGCTTCTTCTCTCCCGTCACCGTCCTTATTTTCCTTCGGCCGGAGGAAAAGTGCTGCTGCTGCTTCGTATGTCCTACGGTCACATGCAGAGAAGGATACGTGTAAATTAAGCAATCACTCTCAGAGAGCGAGGGTAGAAAACGGATGACAGCTCTTGCAGAAAGGTCACCAGTTCACGAAACATATGTAGGGCGAAATTGCAGACACAAGGACATGATCTCTTTGTAAATCGGCTTACGTACTACGTACACGTATGTATGTGTACTCCATATAGACGGAGGTATATATCTTGGGGGAACAGTTGGGCACATTACTGCCGAGTACAACAACGTGACCAGACAACACGAGCGCCTACAGCACTACGTATCTGTGTCAGCACGGAGGATGGCACGCTGAAGAGCAGGTGGCGTAAAAAGTCGATGAACAGAATTTACAGAAATAGAATCCAGAGAAAAACGTTAACAAGCGATTAAAACCATTCAGCCCGCCAAGTAACTACATCGTGCCCTTCCAGTGCGGTTGTAAAGGGAGCACGTCTCCCTGTTACTGCACGTTTTGAAGCGTTCGGTCAGGGAAGTCTAATAGAACTCCACAAGCAGTCGTTACTGCGTATGTGCGAACGCCTCAGATTTTCCTGCAGATACCGCTAATTAGCCGTCACTCCAAAAGACAGCTTTCCTTGTCAATGCACGCACGCCACCCAAAAATACTAGCCGCTGTGACACCTACGCGTATAGTCCCCAAGCGTGTGCCCAGGAGATGTGGTGGTCCCTGTATATGAGATCTGTACAATGAAAAAGATAACTATGTATGTAATCTCAGACATTCCACCTCTAAGACGTATACGTACGTAGATATATATGCATGTCTACATTACGCAAACACGGGGGTATACGCTGTATACCGTGGCGTGGGCGACATAGACGTCGTGGTAGTGTGTACGCCGATAACGTACGGAAGAGATGACCTTTTATGATGCAGCACTAGCAAACTATTTGTCGAAACCTGTACTTTCTACACGGCGGATACATTTGAGTGACATGTAAGTGTGAACCTGCATGTCATGCGTCTTCCTATGTGAGTCGGCGCTCAACGAGATCCGTGTACGCATGGCAGCGCAGATCCTTGCGGTACGCAGTACTGCTCCTTTCATATCTGCAGATAGATAGATGGTTGCTTTGAAGTGTGAGGAGAAAAATTCCCCACCACGACTGCTATATCTGCTGGAGAATTACAGTTGTTACACAGTACACTTTTTGCTTACTTTGGATATCCATCTAGTACGAAGCCCCTGAAGCGGCACACATTTTGCTGCAGCTTCGCGTTGTATATCCTTGTCATAGTTTCCAAATCGAAGCGAACTTTTTTGTTGCTGCTGGGAGAGCCAAAATTCCTCCCTACTGCTGCTGGTGTCGGGGTCTTCTTTCTTTTCTTCTGCTCTTCGAGCAGTTGGGACCACCTTTTTTTCAAAAGGGTTCCCAAATCGTCACTTCTTGCCATTGACTCTTCAACCACTTCGAGCGTGCGCAGAGCACACAGGTTCAGCTTCGCTGAAATAAGATTAGACAAGAGTGTCTTTCCGCTGCCCGGAGGACCTGCACGCGAAACGATGTGGTGCAGATTCACCGAGACGTTGTGCAGACTGGAGAAGTTCGAGTGCTGAAGAATGACGGTAGGAGGCGTGTTGCACACGCACACGCATACTTTTTGACGTATATACCTGCATGCTGGTGAAATATAATGTTGTGGCGAGGCTGAATAGTGTGAAGCGAGGTGAGGTGAACAGAAGTAGTGGTCAGGGGTAGACCTCTTGCAAAACAGTGTTCTAGTGAAATTCTGCATCGGATGAGTCTGAGGTTGCAATAACGGATGTATGCGTCACTCCTGGGGGTCTCAGCGGGGGCGCATCTAGACACAGACTCAGCAAAGGCGAACAACGGCAGCGGACTGACGGAACCACTGCACCACTCCTGAAAGCAAGCAACTGAGAAGCTGAACCTTAGTTGATGCATGCAAGTCCGGGGGACAGTGTTGTACGTAAGGCGGGAGGGGAAGCAGCACATTCATGACAACCAAACCACGAGATATGTGAGGATAGCGCAAAAACGGTCATTCTTGCTTCCTTTCCCAGTTAATTGCAACCAGAGTGAACACATGCGGAACACGTTACGGATGGGCACAAGAGAAACCGGAAGGTGACCCAGGCTGCTACTTACTGGAATTGCGTAAGTACTCAAAGCAGCTGATGCTTACTGACAGAAGCCTTTTGACCATCCATAACCACAGGGTGAATTCAAACACAAAATGGCCCATAACAGGACAGAGAGATGTTTTTTCCAGCCAGACTCGAAAGAGAAAGCAATGTCTGTGGCCGATCGTGGGCGAATGTTTCGTAGCGAACATTTTACTACGTGCGTAGTGCTGGATCCATAATACACCTGCTCCGAGACTGCGTACGCAGGAGACACTTTTTTCTCTCACGAATCTCGTACCGCTGATGAGAACCTTTACTTGTTTCAGGTTCCTATACGTGCAAAATTCTTTTGCCACCTTCTCAATGTTCTCGCACAAGCCTTTCTGGCAATGCCACACAAAGTCGTCCTTCGTCATTTCGTTTGATGGGACGAGTCGAAGGTCAACCGTTAAGAGTTCCGCCTCTTGCACTAGCATGGCTTGCTCTTGCGTGACTTGTGGGACACTGTAAGGCTGCCCAACAGAGTTTACTATCGTTTGAATAATGTCGTATTGAGTTACATTGGACTCGTCCACCGCTATGTGGTATTGCTCCTCGCTTGCTGATGTTGATAGGCGTTTCACCAAATTGACCACGTCTCGCACATGAACAGTGGGAATCCAGTTGTTGCCCGGGCCTACGCCAAATCGACAGTAGAATGTGGAACACGTGGGATCTCAGAAGAGGGTATATATATGTATATTTTTCGTACACACGTGTCAACACCCGACTGCGCTTTCCAGTGAGACGTTTGTTGAGATTGTCATAGTATGTACGTGTCTGTGCACAGACACGCTCTACGACTGTAGGTGCAATACGTACGGACGCACACGGTCCACGTGTATACGGTCATGCAAATGTCCATTATTGCTTGAGATCACGAAAAATAAAGGGCTTCGTGGCTGTGGTGCGCAGCTGAAACAAAGCCATAACGTAGGCTGCACCAGATTACTGGAAATCAGCCTGAACGCGAAGGTCTGGTCTCAAGGGGGACGCCGCAGATGTGTCAGGTGCGCACAGGCGCAGGGATCCTACAAAGAGGTATCCTGTGTATGTTAATATTGACCCGGCGTGCAGTACAAAGGAGCCTAGAACAGGGGTGCCCGCGAGACAACTTTATCGTCATGTATATATATATATATATTTCGTCTTCGTTGTCTTCTTCGGTCGAGAGCAAATGCACCGCAAATCATAATGTGGATTAACGACCACTGTGTTCCACTTAGTAGAAGTGCACGAACAGGAGTCGTTTTTGCCACGTCTTCTACGACAGCCTACAGGGTGGTCTTCGTGCTCGTACTAAGACACAGTGCTCCGCCTAACTTGGAGGTGGTAGTGCTGGCCGTGTACCTCTGCATTTCTCTGTCGCACTAATCGACAAGTTAGTTGTTTCAAGAAGCTACCGGAGCCACGAAATTAAAGCACCTGAACGTGCGATGCAGAGTTTCACTCTTAGCACACCAGAACACATTCGCTTACCCGCCAAAGGTTGCGTGTACGTACGGCGAGCACACGTCAACATAGAGATGCGAAAACTAGTGTCTCGAGTGCACCCACTTGGTGAGTTCTAGATGATTTCAGGCAGAGCAGTGAAGCAAACCGCATTGGATGTGGCAAGTTTAAGAATTCTCTGTCATTTTACACAGCGAAGCGAAGCAACAGTGCTGAGTTATGCGCCAGCTCGGTGCAGGGCCCGCCTGGAACACGTCGCTTTCTGCGACGTGTTTCCCACCACGAACATGTTTTTTAAATCCTGTAAATAAAGTATCCGTCATCAGAAAGGTGCCTTAGATGGAAAAAAGTCACTTACCAATGATTCTGTGAGAGTCCAGTCCGAGCCATGCAGCTTTGAACGCCTGATAAAGCGGCCCTTCTCCGTTTCCGTACAGGAGTCCAGCAGAAACAACGTAAGTAGTTATATTTTCTTTCGAACCGAGAGACATAACGAGGGTCTCTACAGTTTTCCATCTTTGATATCTGGACGCAGGAATTCTTCGTTCTTTGTCAGAGCCTTTTAGTCTGCGCGGCTTCACTGCTCGCCTAAGAGGTCCTACATTGCTCTTTTTCTTCTTAGAAATGGAGTTGATAGCTACAAAGCGGTTTGGCATGAGCAGTGGTTCTTCTTCTTCCTCCTCTTCGACAGCTTCTGCTTCATCGCTGTCTTCACTCAAGTCTTCATCACTGTCTTCAGCATCTTCTTGACCCGTTCTGTTGGGCGTGTCACCGCGGGACGCAGGTGCTTCTCCATCTTCGTCTCCTGCTTCGCCTTCTGATTGGTTGTCTTCGATTTCTTCGTCTGAGTCGTGCTGAACCATTTCCACCAGCGTTTTTGCCCATACCATCATAGATGATATTAGGACAAAAACCAGCGGTTTCTCAATAGGTGAGTGCTTCAGCGTCTTAACGATACTCTCTACTTCTTCTGGATCAGTGGTGTGCAGGTCGTAGACGATTAAAGAGCATGAGGCCAGGTTTTTAAAGAGCTGCTGAGGATTTCTTTTGCAGACGAGACGCCGCACGAACTGTGGAGGAGGTAGTCGATCGTCAGATTTTACTTCGACATCTTCATTGTCTACGGAGCGGGGGGTGGGTGCGCCGCCGTGTTTCCCCGCAGTAGTGGCGGCCTTCGGTAGGGCTGCGTTTCCATCCTCTCCATTGTTCTGCTGCTGAGTCGTTCCAAACAGACGATTTGTAACGCCTTTGAACCGCCGAAGCCCAGCGCACAAGGCATACCCGATGTACGTGTCTACGTTGTTAATAAAAATTCTCATCGTGGCTTTCGTAAGGCAGACGCGCGACGCATCGAAGGCTGGGGAAAGCAGGCAAAATAGACTTCGTGCTTATGGGGGGGTGAAGACCACGCGGAAAAAACTGCACCCACTCGCAAATCGAGCGAAGCACTCGTGCAATTCTACAAGAATCTCAAGGATGCAATTCAAAGCGTAGAAGTGTTTATACGTGTCTACACATACGTGTAATTACTTCCTGATTACATAGGTGTCCTCGAAGGTCTGTATACTCGCACGAGAAATACAGTGCTGAGCCCGTAGAGACACAAGCGCATTCGTATCGCCTCTAGAATTAGAGATCATAATAAACTCAAGACGTGCGCCCTCTGGGAAGAGTGTTTTGTCTATTGTGACCAGGGTGGGTGGTCTCTGCGGTATACCCCTTGCCAGTCAGTGCGATGTCGTACAACGCGTGGGTCATTTTAGAGGTGTGATTGGAACTCACCTGCGAAACGTGTTTACATTTCTGAGGAGGAATCTACGAGTTATAGGCTATCGTGAGAAATGGATATATACGGGGATGTCTTGTCTCCCTGTGCAGCCACGCAGACGTAGCTGTGGCTTGAACTTCCACGCTCCTCTAACACCTGTTGAAGTCTGCGCAGACTAAGCAGTTTCTTTCAAATCGAGCAAATTAGCGTTCGTGCCTGATCAGAGTGACGTGTGAGATAAAGATTCAGATATGAACAGTTACTCCTCGTTTATACTCAACCGTACGCTGCACAGCGCAAAAGCTGGGTTGACGGCGGGCTGTGCATACTGCAGCGAAAGAGGATTTGGTTGAAAAGGCTTCCACAGTATTCATGGTGACACTTTTTCTCTATCAACAATCAATGGAGTAGTCTTACGTAACAGGCACCGCCAAAAATTCTTCAGTGACCTCGTTTCGTTGGATTTTAGCTTTTCTGCATATGTCCTGGAGAGTTTCCCACACAGTACTTGCGCAGGCGGCCGGCCTACTTCCGTGCAGGAGAAAACACTGGGCCTTCGCAGACCAAGAGCAAACGAGCTATTCGCATGTGTACGTGACAGGTGCGTGACCGTCAGCCGTTCGAGAAAGCTCACTATTGCAGACCCATTCTTTCGCCAGCGGGGAAGAGCTCTGTTGTGCGTGCTGAATTGTTGCAGTGAAGCACGATGCCAACGCTGTAGCGACAGACTCTTTTCACGTGCGACGGAGCAGTGGGCGACCTCCACTGAAACACTGCTTCGTACGTTTTAAGTGCGGGGACGTATCCCCGTTCATGCCCATGTTCAAGTGCGTTTCTGCCGCCGGACTGTGGCAGGTAGGGAAGTAGATCTGTTTGTAAAGGAACGCATGTCTGATCTTACACATTATGCAAATCCGCATGCAGCGCCAGATGCACGACGGAAATGTTTACGTAAAGCAGTCCACAGCACTTGCCTGAGGGTCTGCAGCCTGCCCGAACGTCCACCCGTAAATCTAACGCTCCTACCGTCCTACGCTCTCTGTCTATTGGTAGTAGTTCATCGTTGTGCGTAGCACACGGAGGAATTACATTTCACGTTCCGGTTAGACAGTAACGATCGTTCACGTCGTGGTTAGCGCAGTGCAGCCTCACGAAATGTCGGCAGAGAGGATTTGTTCCGCACGGTTTCCTGAGCTCCTCGGGTCATGTTATGTAACAGTACGTGTCTTTGGACTGAAGGGGAGAACTAGTGTCCTGTTGTCTTGTCGTAGACGAGTGGGCTTTCGAGCAAGTCGTGGGAAAAAAACAACTGTGTCGCGGCTAGCTGGTAGCCTTGAATGCTTCCTTTCTTCAGCGAGCAGGCAATTACTTAATGAACAGAATCGAAAACGATTCTCCGCAACGACGGTACGTGTTCTGAACCCCCATTGACAGGATGCATGGAGGTGGTGCCATTCGGTTGGAGACGTGTGAGCTCAAATATATCGCAAATGCATACGCCACCATCTCCAGCATTACATACTTTCCGGTGGGCTTCACAGTTGCCGGTGATGCGGGAACGCCGTGAGGTATTAACTCAATTTCCTGTTCGGCCGCGCCGGTAGGGGGCGTGCCTGCCCTGTCAGCTCCTACGGGAACACCGCAGCGCCTCACGAATACCTATCGCGTGTACTGGGCCGGTGCCGCGCTCAAATTTACGTAGCTTGCGTGCGCGTCTTCCACTGTGGAACTTGGCTGGGAAAACTCGAACTGTCAGGCATAAGTGGGTGGTACTACCCTCAGATTTACGTTGCTTGCGTGCGCATCTATTTGCTGTGGACAGTTGCACAGGAAACTCAAACAGTTTTGCTATCCCTACGGGCGTCGCCGTCACTGCGCAGCGACTGAACACGTACCAGTACGTCGTGCACCCTGGCTGGATGTTGTCGGGAAGGAGGCTGTGAGGGCGCTTTGGAACACCACTTCCGCTCCCATCTGTTGTGTCTTCTTTTGCATAGGCAGTTCAGTCTTCCCCGATATTTTCAACCTTCAGGCAGATGTGTCATGAGCAATTTCACAATAGAAGGCACTGGGCAAATGTGGATTTGGTGTACTTGCCCGGGGCATCGCCCGGTCTTGGGATGTACGCCTAAAGTAAACTACAGTGTGTCATGACTTGCAGGAAAAATGTTTATACCGGAGTGATTCTGGCTCTGCCACTGAGCATAGTTATCTAGTTGTTGATCACTGGGTTTGGTATCAGCGGTCCCTTTCTTGTGGGTTGTGACGCCCTTAAATTGTCAGACACGGGGGCCGCCTGTCTGGCGTTCGTTTGCGGACAGTTAGTGTGTAACGTCAAATTATGTAACTTTGTCTGACGGCCTGTGTAAGCATTTCGCCTTATCAAATTTTCTTCTTCGATTGCCTCCTCGATGGTTGTAGTTTGCACTCAATTCCTTCGGCCTTCTTTACATATCTAACCCGAAGCACGTCGTAGCCGACGACGACGGCACCCCGTCGTGTGCAAGTAGAGTGCGTGGCAACAAACGATTGCCCCGTCGCAGCGTTACATTAAGTGAAAGGCGAACTGCTAAAAAAAATTAAGGTTTTCAGGTCAAAACTGATATTTCACCTCCTTTCTCAGGCAGCTTTTTCCGCTGCACAGACAGTGGCCCATGCTGTTTTTGAATCTCTAGGGGGGACGCGGAGAGCACGGCATTCAACTTCCTGGTGTCTGTCTACGGCTGCTCGTGCAGTGCAGTACATACATCGCTTCCTCATGCCCAGCCACTGTTACAGAAAAGCCTTGCCGCCGAGTTTACACGGCGTGCGTCATACCGCTTTTCTTTCTATGTGTACGAGTGAATCGATGACATTTGCTGGGAAAAGATACACGCAGTTGCACGCGTCCCTAATTTCGTGTGTGGTTGTGTGTTGAAATACATTGCGACAAATAGAAAGGTGTCGAGCACACATCCAGAACTCTGCGCTGACTCCGGGTCTCTGCGTTGTCTACGGTTTGTTCATATCTGCTATCGTCCGCGACTGGGCAAGTCCGGCAGAGAACACGTATCGTCGTCCAGACTTCACCAAGATTTTACGTCGCTTTTCTTCACAGCAGCCGAGAGAACGTCGTCTGCGCTGCACTTCGTTGTTGTCGGGCTGCAGCGTGCAGGAGAGTGAGTGGCTTGTGGCTCAGGTTCATTAACTGTACACAGAAGGTGAAGAAAATGTCGTTCGACGAGCTTGTACGGCGGACGACCACCATGACGGTGCCAACCCCCCCTTCACAGGACCAGAAGACCACGTACGTGTTGCTTGGGGTGATAAACTGCCTGCTCTTTGGAGTAGGCATGATGGTCATTGGATGCATATCAAACGATACCATAAGCATACTTATCGGACTTTTTCAACTTATTCTTCCGTTTGTAGGATGGATATGGGCTATTGTTTGGGGTGTCCTTATTGTCCTGAGGGCTGCGCAATGAGGCACAATGGTTCTTGGAATTGTAGGTATCGAGGGAGATTATCTAAAGGGAACGCTGGTCGAAAAGGGAAGGTCATTGTGGCGGAATAAACAGTGCAATTTTGAGGATGAAAACTGCGTTAACGCAACTCCTACGAAAAGTTTAAAGTTGTGATTACAACATCTATCCGACCCCCGTGGCACCACCTTGCAATGAGGTCTTAAAGCGCTTGAGGCCAAAAAAGTGCCGCCGTACCCAATA
Source organism: Sarcocystis neurona (assembly GCA_000727475.1). Classification (NCBI taxonomy): domain Eukaryota; phylum Apicomplexa; class Conoidasida; order Eucoccidiorida; family Sarcocystidae; genus Sarcocystis; species Sarcocystis neurona. The sequence goes on from KL647292.1 coordinate 456,899, forward strand.
TCCAGTAGCACATGTGTCTAATACGCACAACGAAGCGGCGGTGAAACGAAAGGCACACGCGCTTACAGGTTAGCCTGTGGTACGGATGACATTGAAAACCTAATCCGTCCACAGGCCAACTGCAACGAACCCGAGGCATCACTACTACTAGTGTCCAAGTGACCGTAAACACTTGCGATATTTTGTGTACTAAGCCTGAAGTACATGTGCATCACACTCAAATAATGGTAGACTCGAGAAGTGCTCAGTTTGTCAGGATTCGTGCAAATGTGCAAGACGCTCCAGTCACGTGGATGCTTTCTGTACATGCTTTAAGGCCTAATACATGGGTGCAACAAACTCGATAATGGTAAAGACTTTAGTCTATCAGGCGTGGTCTACGCAAGGAACACGTTACAGGTACGGTAGACGCATTCGGTATTGGGTAAGTTCGAACCCGCATACGCAGCGCACTGGAGAGAAAGTAGGCACTTTCAGTTCATAAGTTATGGGACATAGCCAACGTTTTCAACACACTCAACTAACGGAAGCCTTCAGTTCCCAGCGCATTAGCCCTAGTCTCCCTGTGCAGCACTGTCCACCGATGGTAACCACGCTTGATACAGAGTAGGTTAGGCCTACTCTACGTGAACTACACAGTCGAATAATGGCAAACACGTTCGACACCTAGGTTAGTAGGCCAACTGAACGCGTGGGACGGATTCAATACGTTAGTCTTAGTCCAGGTACGCACAACAGGGACACCACGTACGCAGGAGGCGTTCAGCTTACGGCTGGCGTGCATCGGGGCATCGCACCAGTATATTGCTCTCGCCTGCACTGCGGTTTGTGGTAAGCAAAGAAATGTATGCACAGAACCTATTCTGTGAAAGTATGCTACCCCGGAGCAGAAGCTTCCGTTGTTACAATAGTAAAGTCGCTCTAATGGTAGTGCTGTGTGCAGGCAGAGAGATAATTGCTTCATTTCAAGGACGATGCGACGTTCTTTGCGTCTTTGCGCTTTGTGTAGGGGGCGCAGACAGGAAGTGGGATGACCGCCAACTTTGCCTGGGCATCACTGTCAGCTTGTAGATTCTCACAGGGTGTTAGGCTTGTAGCCATTGCGCACCTCTGTAAGCGTCGGGCAGCGACGTGCCAAAATCGTTCTCGATGCTTGTATTATGTGGTCCTAAAAAAGGTTGAACCGTACAATTTCCGAAATATTCAGTGCGCAGACGTCTACGTCAAAGTGCCTGATAGCTCCTACAAACTTTTCCTCGGAAGGAGGGTGTATTCAGAGGTCATGCAGGGAGAATGCAGGAGACGGATAACTCACAGGGAATGCATCGTTGGCGCCCAAAAAGCGCAAATACAAACATTCGAGATTCAACGGTATATATCTGGAAACAGACATACGCTGATGCCCCTGGTTACGCACAACAGCCGGCAGATGACTCACGAAATTCGACGACGCCGTAATGCCGGGGCACGTGTGACTCACTTTTACAAGGCAATGCCTTGTGCTGACCTACGCGCGATGTAGTAGTATTGCTGCCAAACAAGACGTGCATATAGTAATAGTTGCTCATCTTCTCTACTCGATGGCTACTGTTGACCTGTACGAGTACGTGGTTACGGGCTCGTGTGTCTGCGTGTTTCAAAGGCGGGTTTGCTCTTACGTAGGCTAGAGAGCGGCGCACACCAGCAAGACTCTCCATAAGGTTTGCAGGAGAACAAGTAATGATGGAATCGAGGGAAAGTAGGTCAATCAGGTGAGCTTGTTTCAGGAAAGCAGAAGAGAACTGCCGTGAAAAACCTTTTGTGGTGCGCTCCCCTATTGTGTCGACTGCAGCACCAAAGGCGAGGATGAGTCATGGCGTTGACGCTCGGAAGGTGACGTATGTTTGGCAAGGAATGGCACGTACTTTTAATATCCGGAAGCACCCGTAGCTTCTTCCTTCTGCTAATTATGGCTGCTTCGTCCCATACAACCAATTACTCTGAAGAATTCTCTCTTTACACCTATCTATGAGCACAGTTACCTCTCCAAGTGCACGTACCACTATGCGTGCACCCCTCTACACTCTCCAATTACCTTATGGTACCTGCACGCTCACATCCGTCTGTATAAAGAGTTTTAACTCCGTCAAAACAACAATAGTTTGACGGTCGTCGTCAACTACATACGAATAGCTTCCTCGTTGCATGCACCAGTGAAACGAATACCCTGACTATGCTGTTAGCTAATGCTTTTTGCAACTCAACCATTTAACCCCTGTTTTCACACGTTTAGCCTGCGTTCAATGCTTGTGTATCCAACGTCTTTACATACATGCATACTCACACACAGTCAGAGTCGCACACACACACACACAGTTATAATTATAATGCATGATTTAGGTCCGCACTGCCTTAACACTTACGCATATCTATTATGGATAGGTATGACGAAGAGTTCTGTCTACACCTAGTGAGCATATGTGGCTTCGACTTAACTCACTGTGGTCTCCGGTTTATCCAGAGTCCTTCCCTTTGGATTTTCGTCTATACCCGTTTCACCTGTAATGTTCGTCACTTACGCGATGATCCAGTAGGCATCTGCACGTCTGACCGAGTTTCGTCGTCACCGTAGCAGAGGGGAAAAACTTCGTAAAAGCGCTACGGCAACAGTTGTCAGTGCCACGTTACTAACCGCGATACTTCATCCAGATTTCATAATGACTCTCACATTGTCCAAACGCGATCAACAGTGTACGTGTCACCCGCATTTGTGCAACGCAAGTGTTGAAAAGTTCTTCCAGTGAGATGGTCGCATTCTGTAAGCATTCTCCTTTGCCTCACTGTGACAACCATACCGGCGGTTCGCCACCTTGACTTTTTGGAAATCGAATTTCGAATCTCCAAACATTTGCATTTCTGAGCCACTCTACGTCCTTCGCGTCTAATGCCGGGCTGGTGACACGCACGTGTCTGAATCCTGGTAACCCGTCCACCCTCGTTCATCCCTTGTACGGCTTTCGCTGCTGCTGCAATTCTGGCCGGGACGCGCTGATACGGCTGCGTAGCTCTCGCTGCCGCAATAGGAAGCTCTTCTTTCGCCGACGCACTGAGCATTCCTGCTGTTGCTGCTGCTCCGCGGCTTGCACGTTTGAGTGTCTGTACACCTAATACATCAAGCGAGTCATGCTGCTACAGCTACGCAGTTCACCTCGACGTTTTGCTGCGCCTCGTGGACGTATGTCAGTGTGCAAGCATCACCTGCCGCTTAAAGGCTCCACGTGAGAGATGTATGCGGGTATACAGTATGATTCTATTAATTATTATAGGTGGTGCTATGCCTCAAACAGTATACATTATGAATAAAACTAGTCTTAAACACACCGCTCGTCACGTAAAAAAGAGTAAGTAAATAAAATGTAGAAATTCTTTGCCTGGATCCCCCCCACCCTGTCTCCAGCTGCTGCCCCTTTTCTACTAACAGGTCCACCGCCAGTCGCATTCGCAGGACTGCTGCTGCACTTCACTCACGCTTGCAGATACGTTTACACACAGCGGGCGGAACGCAGGCTGGTGGCAGCCGCAATTACTGCTGCCGCAGCCCTCCTGCAGCAGCTACAGGTGGAAGAAATGATAGACTTTGTGTGGTTACTCACGAAAGGCACAATTACCACAGTAACACCTAGACTTTCTGAAGCCGTCCTTCCGCCATTTCTGTTGTTACTAAAAACGCACGTGTGCTGCAACTGCACGACAACAGATATCACCCACCCGAAGTGCACCGAGGATTCGGGTGATACACAAACCTTCAGCAAACGGCTGCCGCTGTATCGACGTGGCATTTGCTGCATCGACCCGCCCGCACATTTGCCAGCTACCGTAGCACCTTGTATCCCCGTATCGTAAAACTGCAGATATATCAAAAAAATCATGCTGGGCACGCATCCCCTCCTGCCGCCGCTTCTTCGATTTCAGCGATGAGACACCCACCCGCTATTTTCCACTTGTACATGGTTACACACTGCGACAACAATATCCCCTCTGCTGCTGCTGCAGCTCCACCGTCTGAAAGCCTACTACACATGTATTACACGGCTGCGACTGCTACAACATGTAAATACCACCTCCTCCCGCTGCTGTTCCATAGCATAAACAGAGACTAAATAAAAAGTCTGGTGCAGTTCACTTTGACTGCAACCGCGCAGTGTCCATAAAGACCTGAAAACTAGGTATATACTGCGGCTGCAGATACTGCAGTAGTCAAGATCGATTGCTACCGCCGCTCTTCTACTCTATTCCTGCCGTGTTTTACTGAACCATATATGCATTTATCTAAATGAGTGAACTGTTCTCCCATCTACACATGTGCGAAACTCCTGTGAGACTCGCATTGCTGAAGCAGGCATACCTACTACTGCATTATCTCTGGGGCTGTTGCTGTTGTTGCAGCTTCCATGACTGTCATTGGATATCCCCACGCACACACATGTATGAACACATGTATATACACGTGTATAATAGTATTCACAAATATACACATACATATATATATATATATATACATGCGTGCCCATACAAACACACAGGCACGTGCCCATACAAGAAACACTATACAGATATACACACGTATGTAACCTACACCTGTCCTGCCATACTTGCAACAACTGCACCTACATCCCTGCTGCGTTCTTCACCTCCTGCTGCAGCTTCCACATATCCGCGTGCATGACCTGCCGATGTAAATTTACCGGTGTCGCCGACTATGAAAGCCCACAGATCGTCTACGTGCAGTCACATATCTGGCGCTGCATCGGTCCAGCTGCGTACCACTCTGCACGTACAACCCACCCGTCCTATTGCAAATAACCGCTTCCACTCACCAGAGTGTTCTACTTTGCTGTCTTGCCTCAGCGTCGCCTGTTACTGTATGTCTCTCTACTCTGCTCGTGCAGCTTTCCTTTTGCAGTCAGTCCGTGTTCTTCCTTCTCGACTGCCAGGTGATTTCTGATGCTGCACGCTCGGGTAGTGCGTAGCTTTCTTTCTTCCCCTGAGCTGCAGGAGTTGTGTAAGTCCTCCTCGCTGCTCTCGCGTGCTGCAGCTGCTGGCGTTGGTGCTGCTGCTGTTGTGGAGCACGCCTGTGTCTTCGTCTGTTGCTGCTTCAGCGCTACTGTTGCTGCTACCGCTTCTCCCGCTATTGGTTCTGCTGCCTGTCCTGTGCTGCTGCCTCCACTGCTCTGCTGCCGCTCCTGCCTCAGCTGCTGCTGCTGTCTCTGGTCGAGATTGGCTGCTGCTGCTCTGCGTTTCTGCAGATGTCTTTCCATCAGCAGGCCAACCGCAGAGGCAGGAAACAGCAAGTGGAAGGCGTAATGCATGTGCAGACAACGCACAGAGAAGAAGTCTCCAACGCCGCCTATGCCTCGCACCCGCAGCACCTGCAACGACTTGCAAATCCGACAGCTGCAGCACGGCTGCATCACCGCGTCAGCCCTTCCACTTCCCTTCGTTGCGGCTGTGACGTGTCTTCTCGCTGATGCCGCTGCTGCTTCTTTTTCGGCGTCCTTCGCCTCAAGTCTTACACTGCTGCTGCCGCTGCTACTACTGCTACCCCCTGCGCTGCAGTCCATGCTGCTGTTGTATTTGCTGCTGCTGCTCTTGCTTTCGCTGCTACTGTCGCTGCTGCTCTTACCTTCACCGTTGCTGCCGCTGCTGCTCCTTCTGCTGCTGCCCTCTGACCGGCCCCCTCTGCTTGTGCCGCTGCTATTCTCACTACTACACGTGCTGCGCTGCTCCTTCCTCGTTGCTTTCTGCAGCACCTGTCCTTGTGAATGTGTTTCTCCCCATGTAAGGTGTTTCCTGTCTGCTACTGCTGCCGCTACAGAGGACGTTCCGGCTCCTGCTGCTGCGTCAGAGTCTTGAACTGCTGCTGCGAGCATGTCAGGCCTCTCCTCCTCCTCGACTCCTTTCCCGTGCTCCTCTTCGTCCTTCCTCGCGTTTTCCGTGCTGACTACTGCCTCGTCTTCTGCCGCTGCTGCTTTTCTTCGCATGCAATAGAAGTGCCGGAGCAGGCTGCAGTCCACCAGCAGCCAACGCATCGCAATATAGCGCAGCGCATCGGAGAGAACATGCTGCTGCAGGCTGCTACTGCGTCGTATTTCTTTCTCTATTTGCTTTGTAAGCCCGCTGCCCTCCACCGCAGAGATCGTCTTTTTCAGCTCTGAACCGCACAACCACAAGGCAGTGGGGAAAGGTTTCCATACGAAAGTTTCTCGTTCCTCTGCATACCCCCTCTTGCTGTCCAGTTTCCAATTTCCCTTCGGGCTTTCTGCATCAGCGACTAGTTCTTCTGTGTCTCGCAGTGCCGGCACTGCTGCTGCTGCTGCTGTTGCTTGAAATACCGCTGCTGCCGCTCCCGCTGCTTTTCCTCCTGCCGCTGCCGCTGCCGCTGCTGCGTTGACTGCTGCTCGTGCTGGTGAACTCCCCTCGCTGCTTCTCCCCTTCCGGTCTCCTGCTGGTACTGTTCTATGCAGACGGGCTGTCGCTGGTGCTGCGGCTGTTGGGGCTGCGGTTGCTGTTGCTGCCGCTACGGCACCTGCTTGAACATCACCGGCAACGCCGTTCCAGCTGCTGCATGCTGCATCGCTGAAGCTCTTTCGAATGAACTTAGAACTGCTCCTCTTCCTCATTACTGCGGGTAATCGTCGTGACCCAGACTCTCGCGCGCCCTCCTTGTCAAGCTGCAAGGGCCGAACAACAAGCACTTGCGCGTCCATGTCGTCTTCTTCGTTTCCTTCGTATTCTTCTTGTCCTCCTTCTTCTTCTTCATCTGCTTCTTCTCCTTCCCCTCCTTTTTGATCTTCTCCTCCTCCTTTTTGTTCAACTTCTCTTTTTGCCGTGGCTTCCTCTCCTTGTATTTCCTCTCGAAGTACGAATCGCTCTTCTTCTTCTACACCACATTCCTGCGTTGCTCCCTGCGTCTCCTCCGTGTCCCGTAGCTGCGACTTTCGAGAGCCCTTTCTTCTCTGGTGATGCTGCGGCTGCTCCTGCTGCAGCTGCTTTTGCTGCCGTTCGTGCTGCTGATGCCGTTGCTGTTTTGCTGTTGACGCTGCGAGTGGTGCAGACCGCGGAGCAACAACAGCAACTGCCAGCAGCCCTACCGGTGGTCTCTCAAGGAGCTTTTCCACGGCAGCAAGAACTTTTTTCGACAGCGGAGGAAAGAGATCCATATTCTCACAATCTTCTCCTCTCTTCCCGCTGTTCAGAACGCGTGTCCAATGTTTTCCTGCTGCTGCTGCTGTTGCTGCAACATGCAGGCTCCCGCTGCTGTAATACGCCTCTGCTTCAGATACAGACGCTAAGCCCTTCTCCCCCCCCTTTGTTTCTCCGAGGTAGCAAGCTGTCGCAGCACCTTCTTCAAGTGTGCCGCTGCTGCTGCTTCCGGGCGTCCCGCTGTTCCTGCTGCTGCGAGTCACGGAGCGGTGACCAGGGTCGCTGCTGCTGCAGCAACGAGAAGATGCGCAATCCACGCCCGCCTCAATGCTGTTGACGGGCGTGCTCCCCCGTGCGCTTCTTCTTCTTCTGCCGCTGCTGCTGCTCGAAGAGCCTTCTCCAGCAGTGCTGCTACTGCTGCTCCTACTGCTGCTGGTGCGACTGCAATTGCTGCCACTGTTGCTGCTGCTGCTGCTCGGGGAGGACCCTACAGCAATGCTGCTACTGCTGCTGTTTCTCGCTGCATGCAGTCTCGCAGGAAGACGTGTCTTTGCTTCATCGCTAACGCTGCTCTCCTCGTCTATTCTTCGTTTCCTTTCTCCTTCAAAACCGTCCTTTTTTCCTTTTCCTTCTACCGGTTGCTCTTCACCTCCTTTCTCCTTGTCTCGCAGATCTCTTCGTCCATCTTCCTCTTCCGCTTCACGTTTTCCGTCTGCTCTTTCTTCTTTTTGTTCTCCTTGCTCCTTCTCCTCTTCTCGCCTTCCTCTTGGGTATCTCGTTTTCCTGTCCGCTGTGCTTTTCGCTCTGCCGCAGTCAGCAGCAGCAACAGCACGCGGACCATCTGCTGTCGCTGCTGCTGCGGCTGCAGGAATTCGGCCCTCGTCGGAGAGTCTATCGATGTGGGCGAGCAAACCACGCATCCGCGGTGGCTGCAATCCCAGGTGCTGTTGAAAAAACAAAGTCTCGAGAGAAGCAAGAGCCCTACCACACCTCGTCAGTTTATACAAACGTGTTACCTGTTTGCTGCCCTTGCTGCTGGTCTTGCTGCTGCTGCTGCTCCCACCAGGACGGCACACACTCAAGCCCCTGCTGCTGCTGGACCTTCTGCTAGTCTTGGTGCTCCTGACGCTGTTCTTGCAGCTGCCTTGCACCCCGCTGCAAACTGCCAAACTGCTGCCCGTGCTGCTTGCCACTACGACCGTCGGACTGCTGCTGTTGCTGCTGCCGCTGCTCCCCGGGAAAGCTCTGCAGCTGCTGCTCTCCCTCCGGCACCTGTCGCTGCTCAGATCACTAGACGGAACGCTCCTGCTGCTTTTCTTCCTCCTCCCTTTCCTGCCACTGCGCCGCACCAGACACTTATTATACGCTACCGCCACTTCCGCCTGCGCTGCTCGTCCTGCTGCTGCTGTTGCTTCTGCTGCTTTTTTCGCTGCTTCTCTCGCAGACAAGTCGCAGCGCGTGCTGCTTCCTGCCGCATCTCTATCTCTTCGTCCTCCTTCTTCTCCTTCTCCTTCTCTGCTGCTGCTGCTTCTTGCAACGTGACTCTCAATAGCTGACACTGTCTTTTTTGCGTGGCTGACGCTGTGGCTTGTTGCCTTCACCTCTCCATGTGCAAGCCCCCCTCCGGGCCTGCCACGTGCTGCTGTACCGTTCTTTTCTTCGAGAAAATCGTCTCTCCTGCTGCTGCCATATTTCTCGCCAAGTCCTACTCCACGTGAAAGTCGTTCCTGTTTGTCGCTGGTGCTCTCCCTCACGCAACAGCGGAAATCTTTCCGCCCAGCAAACCGCAGTACCCACGGCAGTAGCACATCAGCAACACTACCTTTCCTATCTCCTACTCGCTTTTCTCCCTTTATTTCTTCTTTTTCTCCTCTTTCGATTTCTTTTTCTCCCCCTTCGACTTCTTCTTCGTCTCCCTTTTCCTTCATGCTGTTGTTGGTGCTGCCCACGCGGGTGCTCTTCCTACTGCCGCTGCTGCTGCTGCCGACGGCAATCACGCGACAGCACTTCTGTTTCTCCTTGACGTCCTCTGTTGCTGCTGTCTCAGACATGCTTCCTGGTGCACCAACTCTTCCACTTCTTCCTCCTCCTATTGTTGTCGCTGTCTCTTCCACTGGGTCTGCTGCTCTTACTGTTTCTTCCCCTCCTCCTGCCGCTGCCAGTGTGGCTTCTTCTTCCCTTGCTGCTCCTGCTGCATCCTCTTTTCCGGCTGTTCCCTCTTCCCCTTCTTCCTCAGGTTCTGCTGTTGCTGCTTCTGCCTCTGCTGCAGCGTCGCTTGGTGCTGGGACTTTCCCTGCGGGGATTTGCTGCAGAAGCTGAATACAAATTGCGTCAAGAACTTTCCAGAACGCCTCAAGCAGCTCCCGTTGCTGCCGCTGCAGCTGCTGCCGCTCCCGTCGCTGCACCTGCAGCCAGTCTTCCCGTTCCGGCGGCTCCTGCTCCGGATGCTTCTCCTGCTGCCCCTCTTGCTGCTGCAGCAGTTGTTGCTGCCATGGCTGCTGCTGTTGCTGCCATTCCTCCTGCTGGCACTGCTGCTGCTCTCGCTGCTGCTGCCGCTCCTGGAGTTCTGTTTTTTCAGACGTCGCGCAGCGCCAGACTTCTTCTCCTCGACAAATAGGTGCGGTAGCTGCCGCTGAAAAACGTGTCACTGCGCACGCAGGGAGTGGCGCAGCACGGAAGCCCGGATGGACAGAGGTTGTTCCATCAGAAACAGTCGGAATAGCAGCAGCGAAGTCAATAACAGCTGCCGCGACGCCTCCAGAAGCAGCTGCAGAAGTTACGGCTGCTGTTGTCGCTGGTGTCGCAGCAGAAGCAGCAGCGGGCGCATTGACAGATGCCTCTGCTGCACAACAACAACATGCAGCTGGAGCAGGCGGTGCAGAAGACCAAGCTTGTTTTGCTGAACCCGCGGAGGCTGCAGCAGCGTTTTCTACTGGTGAATCTGGGCGTGCTGCAGTAGCACAAGCCCCGACGGCACCAGCAGAAGTCATGGGTGATCCTGCCGTTGCAACAGCAACTGCAGCTGGCAGCGTAGCAGTCCTTGAAAAGACTCCTGCAGCAGCAGATCCAACAGCAGCAGAATCAACAGCAACACAGTCAACAGCAACAGAAGGACCAGGATCACGGGTGGCTTTTACTGAGACACGCGGCGCAACAGCAGCACCTCCCCTGTCAGGTCCTACAAATACCTGCTCGGCAGAAGCAGCAGCTCGAGTTGCTGCCGCTGTCAATGGGGGCGCACACGACGCAGAAGCAGCAGCAGCAACCCCTGCTGTGACCGCTCCGTCTTCTGCAGCAGAAGGAGCAGCTTCTACGCGGCCTGCTGTCGTGGAAACTGCAGCAGCTGGATCACTACGAAGGACGAGCGGGTTTTCTGCACGGACGACGCGACGTTGCAGTACGCGTGAATCCGCAGCACCAACAGAAGTACGAGCCGCAGAAGCAGACGCTGCTAAAACACCATCGGCAGCGGAAGTCCGCGGAGCAGCACGAGCAGCGGCAGTCTTGTCAGCAGTAGTAGCAGCAGCTACAGCAGCAGTCACAGGAGCGGCAGCAACACGAGCGGCAACAGCAACAGGGACACCAGCAGCAACAAGACGAGGAACAGCAGAAGGAACAACAGGAGGAGCTGCTGGACGAGTCGCAGCAACAGCAGGAGCCGCAGCTGTGCTGCAGTGCATCCACCGAAGTGGTGGGGGGTCCGAGCTTTTGCGCATCGAGGAACGCAGAGACGTTTGTCGTGTCGCAGCCCAAGTGAGAGAAGGAGATGCAGCAGAAGAAGCACGCGCGGTAAAAGCAGGTGGAGAGAGAGAAGAATCAGCACCAGACAACGAGGCAGCCCGAGCAGAATATGTCGGTCTTCGGTCCATAACGCAGCTTTGCTGGGGCAAGAGACCTGCCGCTGCAGGTAAGAAGCAAAGAAAAGAAGCTTTTGAAAGCAGCTGCTGCTGCTGCACTTCTCCTGCTGTGACCCGACCTGCTGTTGCAAGTGTCAGCAAAACAGCAGCTGCTTCCCCCCCCCTCGGCTTCTTGTTAAGATGGCCTGGTGCCCGTCCTTCGTCAGCAGCAGTTTCTTTCCGCGCCGCAGCAGCGGCAAAATCAGGAGCGTCTCTTCGGTCACCGGTCGCAGGCCTACCAACTGCAGCCGCAGTAGTAGCAGCAGCCACCGCTTGTCGATCAAAAGCCGCAGAAGCACCACGCTTCGCAGCAGCAGCACGCCTTCTCACAACAGCAGCAGCTCGCTGTCCTGCAGCAGCAATAGCAACGCTTCTTCGCGCTGCAGCGGCCAGTTTTCCCAAAATTGCACCGGCTCTTCCTGAAGTAGCAGCAGCAGCAGCGGTCACACCTCGTGCAGCAGCAACCTGCGCTTCAGCAGTAGATCTTTCTGCGGCAGCAGTTCTCTCTGCCACAGCAGCAACCGTCCACCGAACGCCAGCAGCAGCACCCCCGTCAAACGTCCGCCTTGCCTTCTCTGCAGCACCAGTTCGAACGCGCTCAGCAGCAGCAGCAGTCAATGCGGGTGCTCCTCTCCTACCCACAGCAATAGCAGCTTCAGCCGCTCCGCACAAACAAGCAGTTCTCCCTGCACGTGCGGGGTTAGCACGAGGAGGAGGAGCAGCAGGAGCACCGGCAGCAATTTTTTGCAGTCTTCCTCCTCCTTCTTTTTCTTCTTTTCGTCCCTCGTGTGCTGTTCCGTTTCCTCTGCCTGCGTCCTCTCCTCTTCCTCTGTTTCCTTCTTCTCTCTTCACAGCAGCAGCAGCAGAGGAAAACACTGCGGAGACTATCCCCTGCCGTCCTTCCCGTCCCTTGCCGCTGCTGCTGCTGCACGCCGCCGCCCGAGTAGCAGCTGCTGGTATCGAGTCGCCGTTCAGGAAGGGAAACTTTTTTATCCAGGAGAAGAGCAGCTCTGCTTGTCTGGCGTAGCTGTTGCAGCTGTCGCGTCGAACGGGAGCGGCAGAAATGCAAAGGGAAATAGAGAAGGCATGAGACGGGAGAAGGAAAAGAATCAGCAACGGCAGCACCAAAGGGCAACGCACGCCTGTTGCAGGTCGCAGCAAACGCGGAGAGGACAGAGAAATCTCTACACACGTCACAGCAGCAGCAAACGCGGAGAGATGTCTCAGACAATTTCTCTTTCTCCCTCCGTCTCCTCTGCCTCCTGCCGCTGCTTCTGCTGTTGCTAGAAACTCGGCACGGGCTGCCTCTGCCGCTGCTGCCAGTACTGCACAAGTCGCAGACGCAGTTGCTGCTATTGCCGCTACTAGTACTGCGGTAATTTGTGGTAGTGCTGCTGAAGCTGCTGCAGTCACTCCTGCTGCGCGTGCTGTTGCTGCTGCTGCTGCTGCAAGAAGCCCGGACGCTGCTATTGCGGCTACTGAAGCACCTGAGGCATGAGAGTCTCCTGCTGTCGCTGCTTCGTCTTTTTCTTCGTCGTGTTCTTCCTTTACAGGCAGACTGCTCCTTCCGTCACTTTTCTTTGCTGCAATAGCAGTAGCGGCAGACGCGTCGCAGTAATTGCAGCAGACAGCACGGTGGCTGGGTGGTGTTGCTGCTGCCGCTTGGGAACGGAAAGAAAAAGAACAGAAGAGGAGTAATGCGGCAAAGGCAGCAAGTAAGGACGAACGGAAGCGACAGGCAACACCGAAGGCGCTGCATCGCCCGAGGCGTCGGCGCAGTGGGGACCCAGACGGAGAAGAAAAAGAACAAAAAAAAAGAGGGGAAAGAGGATACTGAAGGAGAAGGGGAGAAGCAGGAAGAATGGCGAGAAACATGAGACGACGAGCGAGAGGAGGAAAGCTGGGGAGACGGACAGAAGAGCAAGAGAGCAGATGGTCAAGGTTGTGGGAAGAAAAGAGATGGATTGACGAGAAAGAAAAGAGAGCGTTTTCTTGTCGCCGGGACGAGGAAGTGCATAAGCGAAAACAAGGACGACGAGGAGAAGAAAGGAAAAAAGGAAAAATCGACGGCACATGAGGAAAGACGACAACGCTCTCGAAACTCCCAGCAGCGCTGAAGAAGAAAAAACAACGAGGATTTTGTCTCACACACTGACTCACACAGTGCTTACATACGGCCACATTAAAACATATCATCCTCCACCTATGTTTATTTATCATCCTCTCTCTCTACGTTAAGCCCAAGTATAATGTGTAGATGTACATCGCACGGATATATAAGGTTACGGCGAGAGAAGGAAGAAAGAGGAGGAAAAGGAGGAAGACAAAAAAGAGATTGACGTCCACGTAGACACCGACGGAACGTACTGTCTGCGCTAGTGCATACAAAAGGGCTGTGGCTCTCGACTAAAAGAGGCACAGACAGAAGTTCTCGATCAAAAGGTGACGGGCACTGCGAACACAGAGGGGCAATAGAGATACGCACACTGAATAGAGAATGACGTACACATAATATATATATGTGGATACACAGACTTTTAGACACACTTGTGCACGCGTCTCCGGTCTACGCGTAATATGACTGACTGCAGATCGTAGGAAGACAAATGGGATGCACACAGGCAGACGCACAGAGAGAGAATCCGCAAATATATTGTATAACGGTCAAGGTGGATGGGACGCCCAAATTGATGTGTATATACGTGTTCGTGTGTATTAAAGCTGTTTCAAACGCTGTCAGCAAGGTGTGTGCAATCTTCACAGAAATCTTCCTCCACTTCTAAGACCGGAGGCGCGCTAGAGTTTCAAATCACGGCCTGGGCGCGGCGACGTTGAATGCAGAAAATAGGGTGCAAGTGGGCTGAAGGACATCAAACACTTAGTCTACGACAAAGGTGCAGCCACGTTCCATCAAACTCACTTCGCCTTAAGTTCAAAAAGCGGAAATCAGGTGTGTGCTTTATGGAATTTCTCGACTTTTCGAAGGAGAAACTCGCTCGCCCTGACCACCCGGGGGTTTCTACCGATGACCGTCATGGCGACACAGCACAAATTCACTGGTTAGTTACAAGCTTTTGGTGGCAGCTGCTGTACCTTTGACTTGAGGCCGCACCTTGAAGATAAACTGACCGCCCACCATGTCCAAGGCCACATCATCATTCTGCACCTGCGGTAACGCCCTATCCGTTGTACGGATCTTTTCTGCACACACGGAATGCCCGTTTTGCGGAGGGCACAGATCTCCTGCCAGCGGACGCTACGGTAGAGAAGAGAGCGCGTTCATCTACTGATAACGTTGTAGGGGGCTGCAGGATGCGAAAGCGACGGAAATCGCCCGCATCAATCTATTGGAGATGCTGTGACAGATGGCTGCAGAAGAGGAAACAAGGGAACTTCAGCGCCCTCATTCAAAGAGCCGCTGTGAAGGGTCGTATAAGTAGGTGTAATAGGAGAGTTACCGCAAGATAAAGACGTAACTGACAGGCGAGCATCGACGCTGTGGGACACTGCGAAAAATCCGACCGTGCTGGACACGGCGGCAAGCTACTGAACGGGGAAAACCCTAAAATCGCTTGTGAAGAGATCCGGACCCGCCACATACGAAGAGCAGGATCTACAAGGAAGATAACCATTCACGTGTCATTTATGAACTGAACATTCAAAATCGATGTGGCTGTTCACCTGAGCAAGTGACCAAAAGTAGCGTTCCGCTTGGTACGAGGAAGTCCCCGCACCGGAGACACCAGAAAACCTGCCGCACTACTGGTAGCGCAGTGCTGGAGGAACAGGAGAGGTGCGCCGAAAGGACGATCACTGTTCGAGCTGCGTTACCAGTATTCTTGACTGTCCGAAATTTGCTTTCTCACAAACCAACGTGGATTATCTCGGTTCTGCACCGCGTGAATTTCTCTTACTGCGTCGACGTGATACCGGCCTTCGTTTGTTTACGCATGGGCAATCCGTTGCCGCCACTTACATGCCCGTACAGGAGGCCCGTATCAGGGTGTATAAATACAAAAGAGTCTTTTGGAAAGAAATTGCTGAATTCCAATGTTCAAACTGTTTTTTCGGTAAACTCTGCATAGCCCACGATTTTCGTGTGCCCAGCAGGGCGTGAGCCTCATCGCAAACTGCCACAAGAGAATGTAAAGACTCTTCTTGTTCCTGTGTATACGAATGTGCAAGGAGAGAAAGCTAACGCGCGAACTGTATGTGCGTGCTGCTCAAAAAAGAATCGAAGTTGGAAGGGTGCAGCCTATATTTTCTATACCGTGCGACTGCGTGTAAAAACCGGAAGGTGAGACGAGCATGAGGACAACTCTGGCTGGGAGTCTAGCTTGATTGCGTGCGAACTCGATAGAACGATACAGAAGGCGGCTCCAAGTATATCTAGTCGCCTGGCACTAAAAGCACGCTCCAACGGTAGTACTGTAGGCTGCACACATCCGTTATGTGCATATATATATACACACATACACGTATGTACCTGTACATACATACGTACAATATATACGTGTATACCTCTATACCTCTACTGGATTTCACGTGGGCGCTGCGTTTCTGTACTCGTTGCGTGGACAGATGAAGCAGTGTACGGCCCCCTTCAGTAGCTGAGATGTAAACACCGGCATACGTAGTTACGATAGTGTTCACAGGTAGGCGGATGCGCACCTGTGTCTCCGTGTAGGTACATTTCCCAGTGTGTTATATATCAGAAAGGGTAGTAAATGGGCGCACGCAAGCACACTTATGGCCTATACGAACCATGGACATAGGTGTACCTCTAAAATCAAGCAGTGAACAGGTGTTGAACTTCATAGACATACACTCATTTGCACGCGTGCCCTGTACGGCGTCCACGGACGTAGACTTGTACGTCTAAAGGAGTAGTAGTATCTAAAACTGGGCACAAATATCCGTCGTAACACGTGTAGGTGGTACCTATACCCAAGGGTAGACGACTGTTTTGCTACGCACACACGTACCTCCATCTATATATTGTGCGTACTTGCGTACGCACCTCCAGGTACGTAGGTACGTGTACATGTAAGAATAAATATAGATGCAGAGATGAGACTAAAATAAGGCACTCATTCCTCGGACTAGCACTGCTGCGGCTTTCCCAACAATCTGGCAGCTCTGAGTGCGAGGATATATTTTGGATCAGTCATTCCGCTCTGCATGTACCAATATATCATGCTATCTCTTCTGCATTTTCTTGGTTCCCGGCCACGGAGCTGTAGAGAGGAGATGCAGGCAAGTGCACAGACGACACCGTGGAGTGGCAGGAGAACGGAGACGTCTATTGCCAGCTGTCAGTACTCCTCTTATTCACACTTGCAGCAGAAGTAGGAGCTGAAACAGGACGCAAGGCAAACTGCTGACCTTCCATGTAGTTTGAAGGTGACACCAGGACCTGCCGGTCGACGACGGCTATGCATAATCCATAGCCGTCTGGCGGAGCGCATCGAAGCGACGTCCCCGCTGTCTCGGGACTTCGCAGTCTTGCGCGATTGGGGAGGAGAATGGTAAACTAAATAGTTTCTTCCATAAGTGCGAGATCGGGTTCACACAGAGTTTGAGCATGATTTAGGAAAATTGTAAATATACGTGCACGCGTAGGTGTGCACGTCTGCACCCTCACTATATATATATATATATATATATGCATATATGTGTACAGAAACTCCTCGTGACAAAAGGTAGTCGTGCACCTGTGGAGCTTGAAAGAAGTAGACCTGCACGTCAATATTCAGTTCCGTTTGGATCAGACACGCACTTCGTGTCGGTCCACAGTGCCAACGCAGCCGCTGATCGCTGATTCACACATCGTACTGTCGACTGCCAAGGCACTGCCGTGTGGAATGCTATTAAGTCCCCCATGCCCAAAGCCTCTGGTGTGACGCACAAACTTTCAAGCACATGTAATTCAGCATATACCGTCGACACTTATATATCCGTGTGCAAATGTGAACAGGTGTATATGTAGATTTGTTCACACACTTAGCAGCATACGTCATACTGTTCATGAGGAAGAGGATATACACGGGCGCATGTTGGTGCACACATGCTCCTTGCCGACAGTCCCTACCTTTCCTTCCTCATACATATAGCTCGTCTGTGCTCGTGAACGCGTTTACGTGCACGCGTTCGCAGCTCATGCAAGTATATGGCACAGAAGCCCCCCATAAAACCTGTGCTGTTATTGACTGAACAAAAGTTTTGACTAGCGGATTATCAGCGTCGACGTTCGAAGAATATATGTGTATTGATGTATAGTGCGTAAATATATATATATATATGTATATCTATGGATGTATGTCATTCGTGTAGAGCCGTTTTGCCAAACGCCTGTGAGCAGTGGTCACCACTAGCAGGAAGTGTAGAGATCCACACATCGGAAGAACTGCATTTAAGTGATACACATATGTGTACGGGTATGCGCGCGCATGTTAGGCTTTCACAGTAATTTTGTATTCAAATGGATGTTCGTGAATACAAGGGTCGGACAATAATACCTTGCCACACGCAGTGAGCTTCCGCAAGCTCGCGTGATAGGATACTTCGGCGAGACGGCTGTTCGTACACGTACGAAAGATGTGTAGAAGTACTTGAACAGGCAAATCTGTGCAGCAGCGAGTGCCTATCGAAATGTCACGTGTTTACACACGTACGTGAGTTGTTACCATACTGTCTCCGATGAGTGTGGGGACATTGATGCGGCTTTTGAACACATTTACGTAGGACACAGATCAGCAGGGAATAAGTAGACAGGGGACCAACTGATTTGACACAGCGAGAGAGAAACGATCGATTGGGTTGCGCTGCGCAGAACTCGCCTTATCGGTATGATAGAACAATGCCTCTAAAGGACCAGATACGGATGGAGTCATTTGCGGCCAGCTCCGTGAGCAAGAGCACCCTACGCGCGACAACATACGTGTGTGCTATAGCGAATTGTACGCGTTGTGTACGCAACAGCATACCCGGACACACTTCTATTCACGTACATCCGCTCGTGTATGTACCTCTAGTTCTCCGTTGAGTGGAAGCGTATGCCGACTATATATACATATATATGTATATACATACACAAAAACATATATGCCATGCCGTTCAGGTCCTCCTTTCGTGGATGGTGGCTTTGACCCACGTGGTTATTTCCCTTCAGAGAGTTCCTCTGTCAGCTGCCAAACTCCCCCTGCACTTCCGTAGCATACGCCCCCGTACTTATAGGTGCGCCACTTCACCACAGCACACACGTAAGCCTACCACCGGGCACGTGACGCTTTACGTGTAGATACATACATATACTCGTGTGTACACATGTATTAATTGGGAAGTCAAGAAGAGAGGATGTGCGGACATACTCACACACAGGGCTCCTGATGGTGTGGTATACATGGGGCTTGTCTACTGGTACAGAGGCAAATGTGCTCACTTTGTTCTTTTCGTCGCTTCTACACCCTGGCAAAACTATTCAGTCGTATACTGCAGGCATGCTCATTCGGTAGCGCAGAGCACACTGATGCCAGTAAGCACACTCATTTTATCCACACGTACGGTTCAAAGCACAACCTGTATTCCCATTGAATTTACGCGAAGGCCGCCAACAGAAGCCTGGCACCCCTACATTAATGCATAGACGTATAGTTACATCTGTATTCAGCTACGTGTACCCGCCTGAGGCGACTACACGGTGCTTGCGTCGATTTATCATACGAAGCAGCACCTCCTTGTGCGCAAGTTTTGGGGAGCCCGTCGCTGTCACCGGGAAACTCACATTGCATTGACGCCCACTGCCGCACGCTGGTTTTGCGTCTGCGTCCCCACAGTTAGAAGTGCACTGTTGCTTTGCGCAGTTTTCTGCTGCATAGCTGGCGCATGTTGCCCTTTAGAAATCGCCTGCACCGCTACCCAGAATGTCGTGCAATGTGGCGCTGCTGCCTCTACAGCTGGACACTTCTTCCCTCTGTGTCCGCTCCGCTGCCACCTGCTGCTAGTCTCCCTTTGCGAATACTGCGTCGAGAGCAGGGCTGCAAGAATAGACTACGGTGCTGCTTATGAGGGGACTACCACCGTTCAAGCAAAACTGGTCGTTCTCAGTGCCAGGCACCACTACTGCTGTAGTAGAGGACGCGGCCACCGATCCGAGGAAACTAATAACAGGGTAGAAAGGTGCTGTTCATACCGTTGGTGAGCCACGCACTAGCATGATTTAGTGCTAGTAAGTCCTGAACAACACTGATGGAAGAGGCTGCTTAGACAGGCCTTGTCTTTGGCGAAAGACTCATGCTTGTGTGTCAGACCGTGTACGATGAAGACATCTGCATTTTGGTGAGTCTGTAACTGCACTGCAGGACGCTGCTCTTGAAAAGTACAGCGCCGCTACTATACAAGATGCAGATGAGAAGATGCACTTGAGCAGTACGAGTGCTTCCATATAGCAGGGTGTCTATGTTGGCGGTTGAAGCAGTAATGCAGGAGTCTGCAACGGAGGAGTCTGACAATGCTTTCAAATATGTAGTTGTTGTTGCTTAAAGGGCTGGTAGTGCTCCAATATTGTAATACAAGGCGTTCCTCTACAGGTGTTGTAGTGATGAACAGCTGCTCCACACTCTTCACTGTTTCAGGAGCTTGCGTGTCGCATGGAATAAATACGTGCTCACTGCGATGACCGTGTTCTTACCCTACACCCAACATGCGCCTGCCGCGCGTGGTAAAATGTGCAGCGATTTTGCTATGTGCGCTGCTGCTGCTGGCTTTCTGAGGCGGCACCAGATGGCACCCTCCTTCTATTGCAGCACAACAGTATGAGATAAGATACTCGTGCTGCTGCTAATTACTCCAGTTTGCTGCAGACGAATGAAAGATTTTTATCAAGGTTGAACACTACTGTACTCTGGACGGCGGCGCGACTGATGGCTACAATAACAAACCATGAATTTTGCGGAGCCTGAGATGGAGATTCCGTGCGCTGCACGCGTGTGATATGCAGCAGCCGAAGAAGAAGAGATGGGTCCTGGGTGACTCGTAAAGAGACTGTTGCTCCACACACTTCTTCAAAAGAGATGCACGTGGGGTTTCCTTGGCAGACTCGCCGTCCCCTGCTCTACTATGAGCAGAATTCGCAATAATGGGTTGAGCGCCCGCAGAAGGCTTGCAATTCCGTCCTTCTGCTGTGTCTCACTCTTCTGCAGGATGTACGTCACAACACTGCAGTGCTGCAGCTTTTCTACCGTATGAGGTCCCACTCGTCGATGGTACACGTCTTCTACTGTGGTCTTCTTGGGTTGGTATAGACGCTAAGCTTCGACAAACGTTATGAGAATTGTTTGCACTCGGTAATAATGCGCGCATTGTTGAGATCAAGCATCTTCTAGCATCTTAATAGTCTCCAGACCGCGTAGAGCAGGTTTTTCCCTCTATTCGCCAGTGGGTTGACACAGCCAGCTTCTTTGTCGCAGCTAAGTCGGCAGCGTACATCAGTTCTTGCGTTTCAGTGACAACGTCGCCGCAGGGATTAACGCCTGTAGAAGCTCATCACTGCGCCATTCGTCTGGAATGTCCTTGATAATTGTGACGGCGACAGCTTCGCTCGGGATTATGCCCTTGCCAAGGATCAGGTAATCCTCGAGGAGAGCAGGGGACACATTTGGACAGAGGCTGAGGAAAGCGTAGTCCAAAGTGAAAAGTTTGCGTATCCATCGAGCAAGGAGCGCGCGTGCTGCCTCGACCTTTATAGTAGGAGGATCGGTAGTGAGCCTCAGCAACCCAACGAGACACTGACGCATTGGTGGCATCGTCCTCAGAAGGATTCTCGTCAGTTCTTCACCGTCGTAAGCACTGATAGCATCACATATACTACTTGCAGTATTGAAGAAAGCCTTGCGAAACATCTCAATGAATTGCAGGTGAGTTGTTTCGTCGTTTTCGATTACTGCGTCTTCCACATCTTGCATCGAATCTTTTAGCTGCTTCAGTGTTTCCACTGGATCTTCTTCACCAACCAAAATATGTACGTCACTAAATTTCTCTGTAAAACCCTTCACGCCGCTAGTGTTTACCAAGACGTGCCATGCGTACAGCTTGTCCTCACGTTTCAACGGTCCCACCCAGCGCAGAAATACATACATACCCAGCGGACAGAAGTTCATTTGCTGGAGCACCCAGTCTGAATCAAACACTTCCGGCGCAAGGTAAGTCAGGGCGCGTGACCACAACCTTTCCATGAATGGCTCGTTCCGCACTCGCCACCATGCTCCTGACAGCCCCCATTTTCCACATCTGCTTTGCTGCACGTGTTGGAATGAGGCGTAGATGAAGAGCACATGTAGACGCAGAAAATACCGAGTAACCCTGTTCAAAACGTGCCCTCGGTCTACGAGCGAAAAGGACAAGTCATCTGCACGTGGTTGCCACAGGGCGAGGGCCCAGGCTGTTGCCATCGTGCATGTGGTAGACAACGAATACGGTGTAGGGGCGATAGGAAGAAAGGGGTGAATGATTGGAGGTGAGGGGTGGCGAACAAGTGAGATAAAAACCCGCAGGAGCAGGATGTGGAGGAAAAACAAGCTTTCCGCGAGAGATCATGTATATGTGAAAATAACCCAGCAATGCTCCGAGCGAGAAGGGTAACAGAGAGGCCCATGGTCCGTTCTGGACACGGTTTCAGTGCAGGTACCGTGTCTCTTTGGCACGGGCTCTCTGGACCGCTCGGCGCTCGAAAGGACATCAGAAAGACGGTGTCATCGCTGCAGCGTCAGAGCAGCGGATTCAGCGCGCCGCTAGCAGAAACGATCGTAGACACCGCCAGGTAAGGCGTCCGCAGCAGTACGATTCGCAGCGCTGAAAATCCGTATGTGAACCACTTGGGACAAATTCTTCGGTAGACACCACCAGGTAAGGCACCTGCAGCAGTATGATTCGCAGCGCTCAAAATCGCCATGCCCACCACCTCGGGGGAGTCTCGCGCCTCGTTTTAATAAAGAAAGTCGGTAATTTCTGCTGCCTTGCAAAACAAACGCTGAACAATAGCAGCTCCACTTTCAGTGGAATTGATACGATTAGAAAGGAGAAAAAGCTGCGTCTGCCGCCTCCACTTCCACCGGATTTCTCTTTGTTTTTCGCAGACGCCGCTGCTCGGTACACGTGCATCAGGCTTTTGATGCTACGTCACCGCACCGAGTCAATGGTGCTTGACATTCATTCAAACATGCATGTACACGTGAGTGATTGTACGCTCAGTCGTATGCGCGCAAGCACAGAAGTGCACTTGTTTACTTTGTGCTGTCCTTCAGCTCATAGATTATGACATACGTATGTATACAGGCGCCTAGCTGCACATCAGAAGGGTTCAATGCGAGTGAGCATACAAAGGTGTCCGACAACATGCGTTGACTTAGAAACGTGTACACGTACGTATATAAATATCTAGCTGCATTCGCTTGTAATTACTACGAACCAGACAAATGTGGACGGCGTACGCATACGCGTTAAAGTATGCAGTATGCATGCCTGTGCGTCCTGCTTATAGTTGCAGAGGAGCCGAGTTATGAAGGGCAGCTGCTGCTGAGAACACGACTGTCTTTACGCCTTGCACAGCTGATGCTGTTACAGTGCTACTCGGAGGGTGTTCCACCAGCTGGTGCATGCTGAGAAATACACAGATTGTTTAGGACCGCAGCGAGACGGTCTTTTGATATTGTGCGCAGGCGCGGGCACGGAAATTTCCACTCCTTTTCTGGTACAGATCATAGACGCAGGCGGAGGTTTAATTGCGCATACACATACATGTATGCCTACAGATTGGTGCACAAACACCGTTCACTCACCGGCGCCTCATTTGTGGGTATACGTTCTTTGTGAACCTACCTTTTTAAAGGCGTTGTTTCCTAGGTTGTAGACGTACCCGAAATTATGACTCACACGCCCTCGCCCCCTCCAAATACATAGATGAACCCATGCCTATATGAGATTCCTGAAGCTTTGAAGATCGCGGCTTCGAAGATCACCTTGTCCGGCGCAGGTGTCTACATAAAAATAAAGAAAGTGTACATGTGTGTGTATATAAATGCATAAATATCGTGTACTTCCACTTTTCCCGTACACGTTTCTTCTCAAGCGACGAATCTCTACACAACAAAAGAAAATACACGCCTTGTCTGACACATTCCTTCACAAACACGCGCCTGCGTATGTACGTATCTGTAAATATATGTATATACTACAAAGCAGACACACCCCTTCTATGGGGCCTTGAATACGGATTCCGCATTACATGCAGAGAAACTTGCAGTGGCGTTATGAAGGGGATGGATTACAGGCTAGCAACACACCCTTCCTAGCGAAACCTCCATTCTTATGGATTTGCTATCAGAACACCTCAGGGGCAAACGCCGCGCATTCGAGGCGTATCTCTTCTCTCCTACCTTCCGCCACTTTTTCCTCTGTAGCGTGCAGTGTTGCAGCACCGCCTCTTGCCCTCCGTCAATATGAAGTAAACTGCTTGAAAGGGAGTGGTGAACCGTTGAGGGACAAAGGATGCTCGCAGTTGGTATACGCCGCTTGCTACCGTTCCTCTTCCTGTATACGGCCCTAGCGGCAGTCACTTCTCTTTGTCTTTGATGGCCACGAAAAGCGAGAGAAAGGGTACTCCTGAACCGGCCCTTGCAACACACACCGGAGAAAATATCCGGCTCGCCAAAAATTCCTCGACAAGATCCATTTACACGGCGTATTAATGACGAGGCTTTTCCAGAAGACGGTGGTATTCCGTTCCTGTGTGAATCTCTTTCCGGATTTCTGTTCTCACTGGCCTTCCCCTTCTTCGTATGAGAGAACTGAGTTTCTGCTTTTCTGGCTCGGGTGACGAGCCTTGCGTGAGACACTTCCTTACCCCAAAGTCGCTCGTTACTTGTTGCCCTGTCGTACATTGAGTACGTACAGCGAGTGCGTCATCCGCGGGGATGTGTCTATCTGGACACCTAGCCATGTTGTCGCAACCACCTCAAGTGCGGAAGTAGTACATCACTACAATGAAGCACACCGACTTCTCTGGGACACACTGTGCCATTTCGGCCTCGCCTCTTCTAGGTTTTAGCGGTAAAGCTCTGCGTCTACGGCGGCTACTCAAGCACAACGGTCCCGCCCAACAACCCCGGGGTGCACGTACACCCGGACGGCCCTATTTTCCTCACGGAAGAAAAGTTTTAAATTTATTTTCCTTGATCCCTATTTTCTTGCAGGAAGCGTTCCGGACGGACAAGGTGACCGATCGGTCCGTGTGTGCGACGGACGCATGCAGCTTGACTTGCTTCCATTGCAGCATGAATTCCGTACACGCCCCCAGCCAGTTGACTTCTCAGAGTCACCTTGTACACTCGTCCTGGCGCAGTGTCCTCTGTTCGTTTCTTCGTACTGCGGAACTTCCGTCTGCGGTTTCCTTCCGAATGTTGTTTTCACCTGCGTCTGCCTTCTTTGAAAGCGCCTTCCTACTGACTTCGACGCTACTGTGTAACTCGGAGATGCGCGCACACCGATGATTCGTGTCTCCGCATGGATGTTTCTCTCTCTACGTCTGTGTATAAACATGCGTTATTCTCTGTATCTTTCTGAATAGTCTCTCTCCTGCTGAACTCCAGTTTTTCGCGAAAGAACGTCGCCACCTTGAGGAACACCTTGGTGCACTGCCGGAATGTACACAACATCCACACGCAAACACGTCCTCAGCAGCACATGGCTACCACGCGAATTATATCCGTAGTGCCTACGGGTGTGTACGTGTAGGGTACGCGAGTGTCTGTGTAAAACTCGGAAAGCATCCCCGCGTGTCTCTAGAAGCAATAAACTTGCATACATACTTATGGCTTATCAGTCTGACTCCAGCACCGATATATCTGCATACCTATATGTACATATATATACACGTGTATGAAACAGTCTACAGACCACGTGCGTAGATATTTTCTATACACCTCTGAAAGTAGCGGCATATATGTATGCGTATTAATATACGCGAACCTGCACCTTCTGGAGGAAAAGCAACAACATGCGTCTGTGGCCGTCATGCTGGCGCCCCTTTCCACCAGGAGGGCATAGTACAAGAACGCATTCTTCTACGCAGGAGCAGCAGCCCCCGCGCGAGACATCACTCAACTACACAGCAACGTAGGCGTTTACATCATATGGAAAACAGCAGACGCAGCAGCAGCGGGTGTCAGTACTGCTGCTCCAGCCGCAGCGGCGAGGAGGAGCGGTCCAGCAGGAGCACAGCGGGACACTAGCGACAGCGACGTGTTGCTCGGCAGCTGCAACCACCACCTCCACCGCAGCATCGGTGCTTCTTCAGCAACAGCAACCGTTGTATTCAAGGCAGCACAGCAGGATGTACATACACACAGCAGAAGCAAGGTTTTCGACACCAGGGGGAGCACGCAGTGCCTCCCTGAAGTGAAGGAGCAGCAGCAACAGCTGCTGCAGAAGAATCACCAGCACCACCTTCTACCCAGGAACGGCAGGGATCGTGCTGGAGGTCGTAGCAGTAGTAGAACTCTCTGCATATGCACCCACGTCGAGCCAGTAGCAGCAGGAATCTTTATAGCGCCAGCAACATATGATTAAAGGAAGAAGAGGAAGCAGCAGTATCGTCTTGACAGGAGTTTTTCGTCTGTAAAAGGTCCACTTCTTAAGCGTAGCATCCGGAGCGGCTTCGGAGCATCAAGCGCACGCCTCCGAAAGCTGCAATACAAACATTACACCAACAACAGCCTGCACTACGTTTATGCAGCAGAAGCAGCAGGAGCGTAGACATGCAAGAAGACGTAGCAGCTGGTGAGTTTTACTCTGCTGCTGCGGGACAGGGAAATTGAAGAGTCTGCAGCAGGTACGTCCACAGGAGCAGGCTACGCTTGCGTCACCCTGCTCGATCGACGACCCGAGCAGGAACAGCAGCAGGAGCCACCTGAGGGACACCGTGGACGTGCACCAGCAGCAAGCGCGGCAGATACGAAGCAGCTGCAGCACCCACAGAAACAGAGACGAGGAGCGGTCTGCAACTCCCGGCAGCAGAGGCAACTGCAGTCCACCAAGAGACAGCGCAGGCGACGCGTGCCGCTTCAGCAGGGAGAAGGATTTGTAGCAGCAGCAGAGGTCCACTTGCACCGGCTGTAGCAGCAGGACGAGCAGAACTGGAGCAGCCCTACGAAGAAACGCAGCAGCAGCAACGTGAAGAAGATCCACACACACACACACGCACAGAGCAGCGGCAGGAGCAGCCCCAGCAGCAATAGCAGCAGCAGCAGCAAGGCGGCCGTCCGAAGAAAGCACACGAGAAGTTGAAGAAAGAAGAAAACGAAAGTCATGTAGTGCGCGCATGTCGAGCTTCTCTGCTTATTGCTTGGTGCGACTCATATAGAGATCTGTATGTCCCTCCTCGTATACTGGCTCTTCTTTATACACCGTTCTGTTTCTTTGCAGTCTATCCGCATACATTTCGTAGCCCTTCCCTTATATATATTTTCTGCGTGTTGTCTTACTTGCCCTTTCCCAAAGACTTCTCGTCTCTCTCCATCTCCTCTTCCGTGCGTATATATATATATATGCACTATTCTTCCTTGCCCTTCTACTGGTAACCTGCCTTTTCCTATGTATCTCGTGTGGTTGTGTGTCTGTATATGTGTGTGTGTCTCTTTTTCTCTCCTTAGACTTATATATATTCCTTTTCCTTGCCATTTTCCACTGCAGGACGTTTGCGCCGTGTTCAGGACAATAGAGATGTGGCTCTGTGTGTATATGTGTGTGTGTCTCACCGACGTTTCTGCGCAAAAGAAATTTCTCGATTGGGCCGCGGGGTCTGTCTCTGCACGTCCTCCTGCATCTCCTCTACAGATTAGAGCTCTTCATTTACCAAACTTTCGACGGAAGACAGTTCTTCCTCCTTTCTCTCTGAGTCTCTCTTTCGCCCTTTGCTGCCGGCGGTTGCCTGCGAATTCAAGCGAGCAGCCGCTTCTTCCACAGGAGCAGCTGCAGCAGGCGCGCAGCCCGTCCTCCAGGAGCAGCAGCAGCAGCACTAGCAGCAACGGTCGCAGCCACACACACAGACACAGCAGCAGCGGGAGGAGTGAAGGCCGGAAGAAGAATAGCAGGAGCAACCGCAGCAGGACGAAGTAGTGACGCAGCAGCGCTGTTAGACACACAGCAGCAACAACAGCGACAGCAGCAACAGCACCAATAAGATACAGCCGTCATACATATACGATGTATACAACGTGTATGAGAGACATGCAGTAGATATATATTATACATTTTTGAGTATGCTTACTTTTGTATGTATATATATATGTACATATGTGTACGTCCATGCGTGTATGTATAGATATAACGACGTGTGTATCACAAACGACATACGAGAGATAAAATAGATACGTATCAGATAATTTTGAGTATAGGCATATATGTATGTGCATACACATGTACATATATATATAAGTATGTATATGTATTACGTATGTGTCATTGTGTGTGTACTGACACATACTGGGGGACGTGGCGAAACAGCGAGCAGCAGCGCCACCAAATTTTTGTGGGGCGCAAGAGCAGCAGGAGAGGCAGCGGCAGTTGAGTCTAGTTGCAGCAGCAGCGCAGCAGAGCACGTCCACGACGCATAAAAGAACAGAGCACGGCGCAGCTGGTTCACTGCAGCAGCTGCCTTTCGTCACAGGGCAGGAGATCGCATGCAGCAGCAGCAACAGCAATAGCAGCACTCCCAGAAGATGTAGCAGCAGCAGCAGCGGCGGTGGAACGAGCGACAGCACCAGTAGCGGCACTAGTGGCAGCGTCTTCGGGCCAGCAGCAGCATCAGCATCAGCAGCAGGGACAGGTGCAGCAGCAGGGACAGCGACAGGGACAGCAGCATCGACACGAGGGACAGGTGCAGCAGCAGGGACAGCAGCGTCAGCAGCAGGGACAGCAGCGTCAGCAGCAGGGACAGCAGCGTCAGCAGCAGGGACAGGTGCAGCAGCAGGAACAGCAGCAGGGACAAGTTTAACAGCAAGGTGGGATCTGCGGAGGACCTGTGGGGGCAGGGTGTATGCGGCAGGAGGCAACAGTGCGCAGCAGCTTCAGAGCCGGCGACGAAGGAAGGAGAAGCAGCGAAAGAATGTAGGGAGCAGGAGGAGCAGCAGCGGTATCTTCCTCAGCAGCGGAAGGGGCAGCAGAAGGAGCAGCAGCAGGAGCAGGAGCAAGAACAGCGGTCACCTTGGCGGCACCAGCAGCAGCAGGAGCAATAGGAGCAGCGGCAATAGCGAGGGAACGAGAGAGCAGCAGGAGAGGCAGCAGGACGGGCGCTAGCAGCAGAACAAGAAGAAGCGGCAACCATAGCACCGCAGGAGCAGTGGGAGAGGGAGCCGCAGCAGCAGCATCGAAGGCGATGGTGTCACTACGCTGCAGAGTACGCTCAGAAAAGACGCTGCTGCTGCTGCATCAGCAGCAACTGCAACAGCAGCGGCAACGGCAGCAGCAACAGCAGCAGCGGAAAGGGAAGAATCAGCGGGTGACCACCTCCGCGAGCGCAACAGCAGCAGCAGCACGGGAGGAGGACTGCTTCCTCTGGATTCACAAAAGCAGCAGCAGCAGATGCGAAAGTACCGAGACAAGCAGCAAGTGCAGCAGCCGCAGGACAAGCAACAGATGCAGCAGCCGCAGGACAAGCAGCAAATGCAGCAGCCGCAGGAAAAGCAGCAGACGAGGGGGAGCGAGGGGGACGTCGTTGAGGAGGAATCCCCCTGCGCCGGTGGAGCTGTTCCCTGGTCCGTCTGCCTGTACCACCAGCAACAGAATACTCGACAGCAACAGCAGCAGCAACAGCAGCAGCAGCAACAGCAGCAGCAGCAGCACAGCAGCAGCA